>JAQGAB010000031.1:0-65496 GCA_034696565.1 Isotomurus graminis
CGACAAGTTCGTCGGTGTCAAATCCAATTAACCCAGTTGAGTGGCTAGAGATTTTAGTGGTATGCCGTATGAATGCCTTATTTATAATATGTGACTTCCCTTCATAACCTTAACAGTCAGTCTTCGCCCTTTTCTATTGCTTCCCACCGCATATTCCTCTTTCCTTACCTGTTTTCTCAAAGTCATGAAAAGCATTACGAAAATATTAGAAGGCCAAATAGATGCATTTAAGAATATGGAGTGACATATTAGTACATACGAAAGTCAATATATAGTACACAGCTTAGGTTACAAAGTATCAAAATTCATTAGAAACTACCTGGTGACACAGGTACGTGCGTAGCCAAAGTTTGAGATATTCTACGTACACTGTTCTTCTGCTGCTAAGTTTCTACTAGTTTAATGTTTATTATGTGAGTAACTGAACGTGCTGTGGAATTAATGAAGAAGTAATTGGAATTCAGTATCGTCAAAGCAGCTCGTGGTTGTGAACTCGTTTAAAGTATTTCTTTTACAGAGCTACTTATAAATAGTGTTTGTGTCTCTGTCCTGTACAAAATGACAGGAAAATCAGGAAACAAAAAGAAAAAGAGAGGATCTCAGAGTCCTAAAAAGAACGGTAGCAATGTCGGGGGAAGCAGTAGCACACCTGTCACAACCTCAAAGGGTCAGAAGAATGTTGAGGTGCCCGAGGTTGTGGAAGAGACTTCAACGGTAGCAGTTGACTCTTGTGCCTCGACTTCAATTCCTGTTGTTGATAGTTCTATTCAATTTAACACTTTATCGTGTATTCCTCTCCCACCTCCATCAGAGGAGGTTGAAACTTCAGTGGAATTATCTGATACAGATGCATTATCGACGCTGTCAGTCAATAAAAATATTCCTCTGGATGATGAAATTCTAGAAGTTGTATTAGAATCAAGTTTCTCAGATAGCAAGAATACATCTGTTGACCATGACGTGTCAGAGAATAGTCGTGATACTCTTGAGGATTCCAGGGATCCTTCCTCCCTTGAAGTGGAAGGTTGTGTAGATATTTCGGAAGGGGATGAGGAAACTGCTGGAGCAACGAAGAAGGGCTCTCCAATAAAGTTTATTGATGATCCCGACCGTATTGTTGAAAGTCCTGATCCTAGTCTCGGTGTTGATGAAGTGGATTTTCGATTAGTGCGAGTAGTGAAGTCATCGAAACCGAATACTTTTGACAAATCTATTCCGTTACCACCAAAAACTCCATCAGATGACGAAGATATAGATACGAGTAAAAGTTACCAGGAAAGCTTTTCTCCTGAGCATCTTGAGATGAGTTCGAATATGAGCAAGAGTTTAATTTTAAGTGAAGAAGAGGACGTCTTGGAAGCCGAGGGGCCACAAGATACACCAAGGCCTGTTATACCTGTACCTCCCCCACTCCCTGCTAGGAAAGCCAGTTTGTGTCAGGAAGAATTTATGGATGACGATATAACTGATTATCTTGTGGATGGACAAGATGATGTAATAGAAATTGGAATTAATAATTTTAGGAAATATAAGTCTATATCTATCACACAATAAGTCTGATAATATGCGGATTGGAATATATTGAATATTGGGGGGTATTATATTGTTTTTACTAAATTTTGAAATTTTGTTGACAGGCGGAAGCTCGACTTGCAGCTCGCAGACAAGCAAGAGCAGAAGCGAGAGACATACGAATGAAGGAATTGGAGAAACAACAAAAGGAATCGGATGAGAATGCTGATAGACATTACGATATGTATGCAACTGGAGCACCCCCCGTAGGAAGTGGAGGTGAGTTGTCAACTAAAAATCTATTTTGTTTGGCGTATTGGACAAATTAAAAATTTGTAAGTATGTTCGCTTTCAGACGTCGTCAACAGAGCTGCTTTTCGAGTAGCATTGGGTAGCCATCGAACACCAGGGCATTCCGTAGGATCTGCAAGTTATCATTCAAGTCGGAGGAGTTCAGAGGACTCTTCGGAAGACGGAATAGTCAATATGAGAGATTTAAGGGTAATATTGGAAGTTTGAAGTTCCTAATCAATACGATTTCATAAATGAGCAAGCACCTTATATAGACGCGTATTCCTTGCAGCATGAAGTTAAAGAATTGGAAGACAAGTTCCGGAAATCTATGGTTCAAAATGCTCAATTGGACAATGAAAAGTCAGCACTGACGTATCAGGTCGAACTTCTTAAAGATAAAATCGAGGATTTGGAAGAAAGTCTTTCACTACTTCAGAGAGAGCATCGAGATAAGTGTCGAGACTTTGAGAACCTTAAGCGGCTAAGTAACCAAATTAAAGATGAACTAGAGTATTATAAAGCTCAACTTCGTGAAAGAGAAGAGCTAATAAAGGTAAATAATCTTATTGTCACATACTATAAAGTAATAAGTAATTATGCAACAAGTATTTAATTCGTTTGTATGTTCAGGAATACGGTCTAGTCGTCGTTGAGAATGAAGTTGAAGTCGACGTTGGAAATGGGGAGAAGGAAACCAGAATTAAAAGAACGCTTGTGACACAAAAAACAGCCCAAGTTTTATCGACATTAGGAGATGGGTCACTCGGTAATGTTAAAATTATTTGTCGAGAGTTTCCAACAAGTAATAATTTATCATTGTAACGTGCTATTGTAGATGTCAGACTGAAAAGAGTTTTAGAAGAGAAGAACGAATTATTGGATGAAATCAGGAGGCTTAAATTGGATTTGGAAGAAGAACGTAGCAGGAAAAGCTCGGGTGGATTGTCCAATAACAATTCTAATAATTCGAATCATTTAACGAATGGTCTAGAGAGTGAAAGTGAGTGCAACTTGAAAGTGAAAGTGGTTGTATTGCTGTTATTTTATAAAACATTAATCAATCAAATCTTTATTTTTCAGCTGAAATCAGTAAGCAAATTGCCGATTATCGCTTTAAGACTCAAAAATACGAGCAGGAAATTGCAACGTTGCAGGCCAACGTAATAACTTGTTAAATAATTGTTACACGTATGTGCACTAAATAATGCAACTCCTCGTTGTTTCTCAAGGTTTCAAGATTGGACACTCAGGTTAATCGTTATAAAACTGCAGCAGAGGAGGCTGAGTCCAGAGAAGATGACTTGAAAGTAGAAAAGCGGAAGTTGCAACGAGAGGTAAGGCTACACCATTGCTTGCATTACAAACCATACTCTTTCTCTATAATAAGCTTCATAGAATATACAGTTCCGATTATTTACTTGCATGATTGATTTCTTGTAATCTTCTCCTTAGTTGAACTCCGTTGTCAGTGACTGATTGGCGACACCTTTTCACCCTTTGTAACTTTTAAATCATTTGTCATATCCTTCACTTTAAAGGTTCTTTTCTCATTATTCCTGGAGTGTGCTTATTAGTGACCATGTCTATATAGTTTATCCTTAACTTACCTTACACGTACGAGTGGGCTTCTGAATTGTATTGCTAATATTTGTTTCGCCCTCACCTAAACCGAATGATTCTGTTTGAAGTGTTGCAGTCACATCGCATGGCTTTTGCCTGATTTGTGTTAAGCGGTGTATTGTTAGCCTGGAAATTAAATTATTTTGTTTCCTGTTTCAGCTAAGAGAAGCACAGTCTAAATTGGATGAAATAGAGACAACTAACTCTCATCTTCAAAAGCGACTGGATAAATTGAAAACAGCCAAATCAACGTTACTTAAAGAACTTTAGCTATCCTATTAGTTGTATCATTACGGAATTCAAAATATTATTATGGCAAAGCAATATTGTTAAAGTTATGTTTGTTAAGTTTTTCGTCGCCACAAAAATCAAACGCTTTCCTTTGGTGCTAATTCTGTTTTTATTAATGATGCGGAAATTATTCAATAAGATCAACAAGACCACAACCTTATCATTTATTACTATTGCAACCCTAATATTGCTTGATATCGTTTATGTACCAGTATAATGCAGTTAATGACAGTCCATCATCCACAGTTGATCGACTCCCACCGATCTTATCTTTACCATCAGTTTATTGTGTAAGCGGTAAGCCCGACGCTTTGTAGTTTTCGTGATTTATCAGAATCAGAAGTCTTTGCCTGATACCTTAAGTAATTCTTACAGGTTATAATATATACCTGTGTGCTCGCTGCATTATGTACTATGCAAGTATTTATATACCTGTGCCATTTTACGTCAAACCCCATTAGCTGTAGTTTTATGTTTTCCCTGTGTTGTTCATATAACTATCTAAATGACTGTCAGTTATTTTTCAAATGAAGGAATGAGACTTGACAAAAAGATAAATCACACTCAGCATAGAATGTATTCAATGAGGCATATCATGTCCACTCAATTGCTCAGACTAATTACAAAGCACTTCCGAATAACTCCGCCACTTCCAATATGCATGAATCTGAAATTTCCGTCGTACACAAATCTAGAACTCGTTGTTCAGGGAAAAAGCAATAAAATTTAATTTCTTTAATTTCATTCATGAGTCTGATCTGTAATTTTGATAGTAATACGAATACGAAGTGTGAAGATGCATCTTTGCAATTTTGTACCCCAAGTTTTCTACTTCCATATACTCAAAAGTAAACGAAATATTGAAACGGTATTTTAGGTCACGCGTGTTATGTATACATTTCGAATGTGATCGTTCTTTGGTTAAGCTTTATTGGATTAACAACTAGCTCATTTCATTAGTGGATGCGCCACATCGTCAACCTAACGGTGTAGATCGAGTGATGCTGGATAGCATATGTGCTGCAATTGTAACAATGTAAGTTTAAGCCAGAAGTGTTAACTCTGTCAATAATGATATTGCGAATAAAACTAAATATTCATACAAATAGTAGCTGTGTACATACTATTCGAAACCTCTTGCAGTTGTGTACTCCTTTATGTTCGCTACCGGAGTTTTATGAAAACAGAGAAACTTGTTCTGTTCATGACTACTGTAAATTGATATTGAATATGTTAACGGTAGTTATATTGTATCAGAGACTAATCAAAATCAGGCGTGCTTTTGCTAATATTTATATAAGAGAATCTCAAATCGTGTCAATAAGAAAGTGAAATAAATTGTTAACTCAATAACAACGTCAATGTAGAAGTTGTCTTAATGCATTTTATTACACAACGTGGCATCCCTTTTTGAAAGATACACAAAGTAGTTCACATTACTGAGTAAGTAAAAACAAAAAGATACACAATTAATTGGGATTTGATTGGAAAACATAACCAATAGAATAGGTCATTCTCACTCAAGATCAGTTACAAATTGAAATGGGTAACATACAATGGATCTTTCAAATAGATTTTAAATTAAGCTAGTCAATAAACAAACTCTCGTCAATGTCATCAGGGGAATCAAATAGGCTTCAGGCTACACATACGTTCAGTCCTTTAAAATTTTAGACACATGGTCAGTCAACATTAGTAAAGATTTTCAGAGTTTGATGATCGAGGTTTAATAATCTTCTCCCAGTTCTTGCTAATTAGATCGTAGAGCGATGCATAATGGTTGCGTATCTCGGAGACTACAAGCCTCATACTTAAAAATTCTTTTTCATCCAGCTCCATAATGACACGCCGGTAGTCATCCACATGTGGGTATTTCGCAACCTAAATGGTTATTATCAACACAGTTTAATTAATCAACTTTTGTATAGCGTACAAATAGGAACTTTAGAAGTAAAATTCTTACCTTAGAAATAAGCTTAGCGCGACTCATGTGGTACCGGGTTATCTGCTCGTAAAATGTGGCTGTTTCTGCTTCAACGGTTCGTACTTCACCCAGCGTGTCTTCCTGTATAGATACACCAAAGTTGTTTCCATCCTCGATTTTTGGAATGAGAAATGTTATCCACATTTTAAGCTGTAACAAGACATACACGTTTTTAAAGCTTGGAAATTAAAACATCTGTGTATATTATGGTGCAATTGGTGAATCCGTAAATTACCAAATTGGAAATTTCCACCAAGTGGCGGATGTGTGGCTTAACCATGTCAATCATCTTAGAAATGGTAGGATTTACAGTAACAGGTCCAGAAGGAAGGGCGAGTACTTTCGTGCCCGTCGTGGTGACCACATCGCCATCACTGTCCGCGTGAATGTGGTTATTCAACTTGCGTTTCTTCCCCGTCGTCGGTCCATTTTCTTCCTCACTGTGACCGTGACTATTATTGAGCGCCCTAATTATGGCTTGTGCATCAGGCACCGGAATATTCAGCTTGACTTTTAAGTTATCCATCTGCAAGTTCAAATTGAACTCTTGTGACTCCAGCATATCGTTCAACTCGCTAATCTTCTTCGGAAAAACATTTTTCACAAGGTCTTCTGACTTCTCCTTCACTGACTTTACGTAGTCGTCGAAGATCTGCAGATAACATTTATAATTCATTTTATAAGCAATTGAAGAAACCGTACAAAAATACTTTTTGCTGTAAGAAGTTTATAGAAAATCTTACAGGGCTGGAAATATCCGTGCTCCGCGACATAATAATAACTTAAGCTCTGAAGAAAAGTAACTACGTAGGAAGAGCTTTGAAACTTTTGCGACCTAGTAAAGGTCCCTCGTTAAGTGGAAGATTGCAGTGCGCTGCAAAGACGTATACCGACGTTCCTCTAGGGTGAATGGTTAAGTTGAATGATTTAATGATTTTCCCCGTGGCTTAATCACCGATAAACAAGAGAAACAGGACGAGGGAACGGAAAATGCGAACGACAAGAAGGAATAAAGATGATTCAAGCTGAAAGGATTTTATAATGCCGTGCAGTTGCATAAAAAACCCAAAACCATGCTCTCTCTTAGCCACCACAACCACCGACCACTGGGGAGCATGGACAACTTAAGCAGGAGGGGCAGTCCACAAATATAAGTCGTACGTCGTACTTAATGATAACTTGTTACATGAAGTGATAACCACTTGCTTATCTGACAAACAGCTAGAGAATAAGACGGATTAAAAACGAATTCTTAACTTCTTGCGCATTCACTTCAACGTGCCGCTACTGCGTAAAGCCTTCTGCTCCATCTGACTGCAGCTGGAACTTCACACTCCACCACTGCATACACTTTCTGTATACATGAATTCGCAATTTCGCCAACTTAACTTTATCCATTTAATTCAAAACTCATAAGATTATTAACGTCTTAATTCATTCATTAATAAGGCAGTTTCTTGGCAAGTCTCAAAGTTACTTCATCCAGCCTGAAAAGTACGGATAAAGCCAACTCCACGTAATATATGAAAATTATGCAACTCATATACTACTTCCTTCCGTCACTTAAATAATGTGCACACTAGTGCAATAAAACTAAAAGCATAGTCATTACATTCCATCTGAATTAATGTGAAGCAATAATTTAAACCACAAATGCGTCATTTCAGTATTAATCCAGTCCACATTGAACGTATTAGAGATGCCACTGAAATTCAGTTGTTGCGAATGTTGGGATAAGTACGTACAAAAGGGTTTTGGAAAAGAATGAAAATATTAGTAAGGATGTTAAATGATGATTAAATATGATGAAAGGAGTAGGGGAAAGGAAGAAAGGATCGATGCGGAGTAGGCAGCCTGTTGAGGAGGTGTGTGTTATTGTTATGGTGGAGAGTAGTACGGGTGGATTGTCAAGAGAAGAAGACGGGAGAGTGAGCGACTGCACCGCCTGTTGTGTTGCACTGCAGTCGATTCACTTTTACTGCAGCAACTCCTCTTTCTCCGCACTTTCTCCCCAACAATCGCCAGTCGCTACTCACTCACCAACCTCACCTCACCCTCTTAATTATTCCTACACACCCAAAACACTTAATTATTATCCCTACGGGCTGGGCTATTTTACGGAATAATAATTGAGGCCCGAAGTTATCGCAAAGCCATGAGTGCGGTGACGAGTAAGTTGAAGAAAAAACACATACGTGTTAAACACCAAAAGGTCAAGGTGTTTAGGGCGAAGGAACCTTTGCTCTCGGTTTTTATGTGGGGAGTTAATCATACGGTAAGTTATTAAAGTTGTAATAGTAGGTGGGGTTAAGTTGGATGGGATTGTGGAGGTTTAATATTTGTTTTGATGGATAGTAATAATAACAAAGGATTGTTTTGTTTAGACTAATGATTTGCAACATGTTAATGTCCCAGTGATGCTCATGCCAGATGACTTTCGAGCGCATTCAAAAATTCGAGTGGATAACCATCTTTACAATAAGTAAGTTGGGAGATATTTTTGGATTAAGTGGGTGGGTAGTTGGATAGTTGGAGTAATTGGAGTTGGACTGTTCGACAACAAGTATTGATACTATGTTACGTTCGGAATTGAATCGGACGAACGAGGTTAACATTTGTTTGTTTTTGTTTACAGAGAGAACCTACCGAGTCACTTCAAGTTTAAGGAGTACTGTCCGATTGTGTTTAGGAATCTGAGGGAAAGGTTTGGTATTGATGACCAGGATTACCGTGAATCATTGACAAGGTTAGCTCAAGCATTCAGAATTGGAAGTTTTGACACGTAAACCAGGAGAATTTAATGTGGGATTATGTGTTAAGGTCGGAGCCTGTTCCCGTCGCTAACCATGGGAAAAGTGGAGCCAAATTCTATCAATCAAGTGATAAGTTGTTTATCATGAAGACCCTTACGAGTGAGGAGGTCGAGCAGATGCATGCTCTTCTCAAGCAATACCATCCTGTAAGTTCCTCCGATGTGTCCCTAAGTAGTCGATTGTAGCATGATGACGATGTGTGGTGCAGTACGTACCTACTCTGAAATATCTTGTGTTTTGCAGTATATTGTGGAACGACATGGGAAAACTCTGCTACCGCAGTATCTGGGAATGTACAGAGTAACAGTTGACGGAGTCGAACATTATTTGGTTGTGACGAGAAATGTTTTCAGCAACCACCTCAAAATTCATAGGTTTGTTTGTAGTGTGAAAGATGTTTGTAAATGTTTTTGCATTTGTTGTAAGAGTTTTTTTCGTTGGATTAGGAAATATGACCTCAAAGGATCAACGGTAGATCGCGAGGCGTCAAATAAGGAAAAAGTAAAAGATCTGCCAACTCTCAAAGATAACGATTTCATCAAAGATGGAGGTCGAATTTATATTGGAGATGAGGCGAAGGAGAAGCTCATGGAGACTCTTGTTGCTGACGGAGGGGTTAGGGAAATTGTCTAATAAAACAGCTTATTCTGTATTCGGAATTACTTCAGTGCTTACAGCAAACTAACATAACTTGAATATGGTATTTTAGTTCCTCACCAAGCTACATCTAATGGACTACTCGCTCCTTGTGGGGGTGCACGACTGTGAGAAAGGTGAAATTGAGGATAAGGAAAAAACCGATTCTCAGGTTGGTCATTAATTCTTCTTGATGCGGATGCTTGAAATGAGGATATTTGGATTCTACTCATACTTCAATTATACACTCGCGCTTGTCTATTGTGTTTGAGTGCGAGTTCAAACTTTTACGAGAACAACAGTTTTTAGTATCTCATAAGAAAACCCAAGCTTACTCTTGAGTACAAAAATAGAATACTGCGTTCTTTTATAGTAACTTCAATGAATAGTTAAAGAATTGTAAAGGCTTATTTATAGATCGTTTCTTTTTTAATAATAGATTAGTTTCATTTTTGGATGGCTCTGGGAAATCATGTTGCTTGTTTTTTTGTTGCAGGATGAGAATGGTGTAGAAGAGGAAGAAGATTCAGATGACAGAGAAATGGGGGGACAAGGTGGAGTACCTACACCACCAGACTCACCCTCACCTGGCATACATGGTGATATGGAATATGATGGTCGAATCATTCCAGAAATCGATATTTACGCAATCCCATCTCATCCAAGTATGATTTAAGACGCTCTTGCGTATATTATATACAGTAATATTGGGTTGTATCATAAACGTTGATTTTGATTCACATTTGCATCGTTTAGACGCACCTCGAAGGGAAATATACTTTGTTGCTGTGATTGACGTACTGACACACTATGGAGTGAAGAAGCAAGCTGCGAAAGCAGCGAAAACAGTGAAGTACGGAAGCAATGTTGAAGGTATCTCAACTTGCGAACCTGATCAATACGCCAAAAGGTTTATTGAATTCATCTCCAAAGCTATTGAATAGTCGAGTCAACAAGAAGAAGATTGCCTTCACTAGTAAATCTCTGTTCCATTTAAATCATTACCGTTACGTAATCATCGTCATTACTGCTTATTTTATTATATTGTAACACGATGTATAGTATCAGCCATCAGGATTATAAGGACTTCAAACCGAACTATTGTTTCGCTTTTTGCGCTAGACTTTTGTTGTGTCACACTGTGACTACACAGCAACACAGTCAGTCCTTTTGTCAAAAAAATTCATATCCACAATGAGATGACTAAGAGTCAGAGAAATAGGTATGCACGCGGGGATAGATCACCAAGTGATATTATTTTATTTAAGACAGGAGAAATAATTCTTAGGTTTAACTCTGTTATTGTACCATATCGCTTGAGGGAAGTATTATCCAACTTACATTGGATTCGGACTTTTTTGAATGTGCTAAATTCCTTGTTCCAAAAGTAACCATAATTTGTAGTTGGAAAAAGAAAACATGGGATTTTAGTGTTACTTAAGCAGAGTTGCGTACAGTGTAAATGAATCAACTCTTGAATGATTTTGCTACTATCTAATAAGAACGAAGGCTTTCATTTCTTACAAGAAAGAGTGAAATTGCGTGAAGAGTGACGTGAAGTAGTGAAGAATTTAGCAGTCAATTAAATGTATTACAAAGTCTACAATTGGAGAAGTCACAATATTAGAGCTACAGTCGGTTACATATGTCCACTTCTACACAGCATAATACTAACATCAAGTATGCCGTAATGAAAAGTGCTGCAAAAATTCCTCTGAAGACACTACGTCTTATCGATTAGATATATTAGAAGGAGCATTGCCCTAATACAACTAATTTATTATTAGACTAAACAGTTCAATTTGTGATTGGATAAATTCTATTACACAACTTCGTATTGTAAGTGTTCTATTGTGATGGAGTGAAATGTACGAGATAATTTTCTGATTGAATGAAAGTAGAAAAGAGACACGAGAAAGGAATGTTGTGTTAACGTTGTGTGTAACGGTGGGTAAAAAATTGCTGGGCAAGTTTCGATTTAATCTGCCATGAACATGATCAAAAGAATGAACATAGAATTAGAATTTGGATTCAGAAGGCTCAATCATCCTCAATGGTTGAGTTACCGTAATTTCTTAATGTTGAATATTTATAATAGCACATACAACAAAATTAGTAAATGATTTATTGAGGTGGGTGTGTATTACAATTGTAAGTTTGGTGTGTGTATGGTTTTGTCTAACATGATTTGTTTGCTACAGGCTACAAGCAGTAACCTATACTTAAGTGCAAATTTTTGAATCAAAATTAGATATAATCTATATTCCCATTCCCATATACTCAAAACAATCTTTATAGAATGATGCTATCTATATTATGCTGCAACAGAATGTGGAATGAGTCCAAATTCTCAAATTGCAAAAAATGCGATTCTTATATGAAATAGAGTTATTGTAGATATATTTCAAGATTGAATATTGTGAAAGCAACCAATCAGCGTAAAACATAGTGTAAGCATCCTCGCATTAAGCATGCAACTCGCTTTCGACAAATAAAATTCACGAAATTATTGAACGCTGAAAAAGAAAATAATATTGAATAATTATTGCAGGTTGTTCTTTGTAGTAATGAATTGATGATAATAACTTCTGAAAATTAAATCAAAACCAAAAACTGTTTTAATGTTTTGCTTTTACCGAGCACATTTATTGCTACGACTAGTTCCCAACACATTATGACTTTTATGACGATTAGATACATTCTACTTTTTACGTCTTAACAGCAGCTTGGATATCTTCTCTTCTGTGTGTTCCATCACAAAATGGCCTTTTGGTCGTTTGCTTGCAATTACAAAACCAGTAGTCTTTCGTCTCTGGAGCAATGAAGCGTATGGGTCTCATTGTAATCCTGTAGTGTGAGTTCTTGTGGGTTCCATCGCAAAATGGCTAAATAAAGTGAGTTAATTATCAGAATACACGTCAAACCAACAAATCCCACATAAAGTTTAAGTATTATATTAACCTGTGTTTTACTGTGACCGCAAGCACACCAGAAATACTCTTTTCCAGCGATGCATCTGAATTTAAATGGCTTTTTGTCATAAATCTTTCCAAAGTCGGTTTGTGCAGCAGCTCCTTTTCCAACAACGTGGATGTCAGCATCAGGAACAGCCACTGTAGTCTTCTCCCTTGATAACATCTTAAACATCCCCGTGGATAACCTTGGCCTCAAAGTTCCCTTAATTTAGAACCAACACAAAATATGTCAGACTTATCACTGAATCAAAATAATAATGATATTTATTCTCTCACCGTACTTACCTGTAATCTTACAATCAAATCCATTTCGATATTTGATTTAGTTATTAGTTTTGTGTGTGAAACTAGTCTATCTTGAATCCCAAGGGTATATTTTCAATTTTTTCACGGATATCGAGATACGACAGGGCGATAAGAAACCTTCGAAAGTTTAGTAAAAATTAAGTCAAGCCCCGGCTGAAAACAACAACCACGTGAAAAGTTCAATTGGTCCAAAAAGTCTCATGTCTCCCCAACTGCCTGGATTGTTTATGGCGGGAATAGCGATCAAGGCCAAACAAGCACACGCCACACGCTTTATTGAAGACTTCCTTCTTCTGGCATCAACTTGTGTACTAAAAAACGGTACAGTAGATCAGTAGATGTGACAATACGGTACCCGACGTCAACAAAAAACGGTGACTGTTTAAGTGGGAAGTTTATTCCACCGACGAAGGCGAAGCCACGACAATTGTAATTTGAATGTACTCACCAAACTGTAAGGATTTGAAGGGTGGTCGTAGAACGGAAGGATACAACAGGTGAGTTAGTTAGCTGTCACAATTTTGTCAAGGGGTGAGCATTGCGGAATTTAATGTGTTACTTCTAGAATGACGTTCTCTCAAAATGCTGAAACTGAGGAGTACGCTCACCTGCGTCAAGCGCTTGACGTAGATATTCCGCTTGATGACGTAGAAGCGTGGAGTGAATTTGCTGGCTCAACTTATGACATTGGTAAGGACTTAATCACTTAATTATAGGCGGAGGGTTGATTGTTATGCTTCTGATTGGCCTCGTCTTTTTTATTGTGTTTCATTCAGCAGTTCCTAGTGATGAGGAGCTCGAACGGGATTTTGATACCATCGCTCCTCGATACGTCGAGGAATCTTTAAAGACACCCCTTTGTGACTTTAAGAGTCTTATGAGCAGACTGCAAAATAAAATATATGAACAGCATCGACAACGAATTATGGGTCAGTTTGATTCAATCATAAATCTCTAAATTCGAGGAAAATTATTTAAAATCAATGTTTGGTTTGTCCGCAGATGGCAAAGAGTCTTTCAATAGGATTAATGACAGTTTGAGAGAAATATATAGTAATGAAAGCGTAGGTGAGTAGAAATAGTCAAACTGCGTATTGTATTAATAACAATGTAAAGATATTTGAATAGAAGAGGTGTTTACCATGTTGTTTGTTTGCCCCTATAGCTATAAACAATGCCGATTTAAATGACCTCTTAAGCAGGCATGATTCGAGTTATTCTGCACGCTTTTTAATTGATGTGAACAAAATAGTGGATGCCTTTGAACTTCAAGACAAAGGGAAGAAACAGACTAGACAGAAGGCTGAAAGTCATGATTCAGCAGCAAAATTTACTACTGTGCGGAGTAATACGCACACTACGACCGATAAACTGGAAAAATCGTTTGAAATTGAGATGTACGATGATCAGGATGAGTATCAACGAAAACAAACGGGTATGTTTTATATGCGGCAGGTTATTTAGCTCATTATTTTGTTCAAATGTTGCAATAACTAATTTAATTCTAGCCAAGCGCCCGGCACCTAATCCTCCACAACTATCTGCATCCATGTTAGCTGCAGCTGCTAAAAGGCGACTTAAAGAAGTGGACACGAGCGAGAGCGATACAAACGACACTCCTACTATTGTAATCTCCAGTGTAAAATCTTTGGCTACGGCTACGCAAGAAGTACCCACAACAGCTCCTGCTGTTCCTGTATCCAGTCCGAGTAAAATCAAGGTAGCAGAAAATTGTAGTAAAAAAGTTGTACAGATTATTTAAAAAATATTCACAGCTACAATATGTGGCTTTTGTTACAGGGATTGGTTCCGATTTTGCCGAAGCCAGTTAATTCTTCAGCCAACCCGCAGTCTCCGACTCGCTCAATCGGGCCAGGACAGCAGCGCCAAGTTTTGCTAGCTTATATGGATGGAGGAGAACTCAAATTGCTAAACCCAGGATCTTTAGCAGGTAGCCCACAAATCCCGTACAGGCTGCTCGTACAAGGACCAAGTGGTTCCACTACCATAAATGGAAGTCCGAAAGGATTCCCTACTCCATTGCAAGGTCGCGCTGGAAGACCCCTCATTTTAGGATCAGCAGGAGCAACATTGAGGCCAATAGATATCCGAAGCTTAACCAATTTTACTCCAAACAGTCGTCCGTTCTTGAACTCCAAACTTGTTCCATTAAGATTAGCTTCGCAGGGTCCACTGGCTAATTCTAACAAACTAGCTGAAGTACCTCTCCAGGCCACGCCCTTTCGTGTCACCTTAAATCCTAATGACAGTAATGATGAATTATCAGAACTCAGTGAAAAATTTTCATCTTCAGGACCAGGAGGATCCTCATCTTTCAGTGGCACTACGAGGAACACTGTAGCTCCTGTGGAAGAAAATACTGATAAAATCATTGGATTCTAACCTGACGATTAGTGGTAAATTATTTATATTCAATTAACCTAACATTTTGAAATCTTATTTCAGTTACTGAATACTATGTAGTAAATATTTTTGAAGCCAATTTGAACTGTTGAATATATTGAATGTACATTAAAGAATGAATGAGCTTTTCGAATTGCTAACCATACTCAATTTTGAGTTTGTTAAGGATTTATTGCTGCTTGCGCGCAATGAACACCCAAACATGTTCAAATGTTGCTGATAAAATTAATTTGTTTTTGCATGAGGCATGAGTTGATTCGGACCTGCTAGTGTATCAAGATCTAACTGATCTCAAATTCTGTGTGGACGATTAAATAGCCATTCATATTGTTGGCTTTTCTTGGAAATAACATTCAGTCAAAGATAAGTATGAAATCCTAAAATGGCTCGTGTGCAAACTCTCCTGAACTATTCCTACAGGTTCATGATTCAGTTCAATTGAAATATATAATTAGCATTGACTTTCCAACCCAACGCAAAATATTGCAGGATAATCTGTGGTCAAGAGTCATTTCCGATAATAATTTGACTGAAGATAAGATCTATTAGACTAGAGAAAAGTAATCCTTGTTTTGCTAACTGTACTCACACCACCTTAAAGCAAGTAAACATCACAGATATGGATTAAAATTCATCCATCCCATTATTAAAATATTAAATATTGCCACACCTTATGAATAGATCCCTTATCGTCATCACTCGCATTGCCTGTCATATTGACCGTTTTAAAGCATAAAATGTCCTTCGCATCTTATCTGATGTCTGACTATAATACTGATGACGAACTATGATAGTACGTTGAGATATGAATTGCAGATTTCTTCGTACCAACGAAGCGAGTTGTGGTACTAGTTTTGTGGATTTTGCAGAGGGTTAAAGATGCTGAAGAAAGGTCGAGTTTTATGTCGAACCTTGAGATGTTGCTGCATATATTATCAAACTTCTAAAACCATGCTTTAATTATTTAAGCATAGATCGTTTTAAGGACACTAGGTTAAATCTTTATGACACATGTACCAATCATTGAGGTTTAGTATACGTGCGATAATATATTTACAGATGCAACGAACTCGTCAAAACAAGTCAATCGTCTCAAACAAATTGACTCATCATTATTGATTGATACATATAATTCAGTTTTCGATATCTTGCAATACCATTCAACAAAATAAGATTTGAAAAAGATGTTTCAGGCCTTCACAACTTTGCATCAATCGTCCAAATCCAAAATCATGAAATGATCCTTGCGCCTGACTCTTCTAAAACATTAAACAGCGTATTATGTCTTGAACAGCCTATTACAAATAATGTTAGCTTTAATAAGATCAAAATTCCAAACATGACAGGTAAGGAATCAAGTAAGAAAGAGGGCAGAATCTCGGGGTTCCTGCGATTGAAGGAATGACAGTAGAGAGAGTGTGGGGTGAGCGAGCGGGGCAGGTTGAGATTCACTTGGGCAATTACGTAACGAGAGAGTGAAGGCTGCAGCGAGGTTACATTGGGTAAGAAGTATGGAGTTTTAGAGTTCAAGCAACACGGCGGAGGTGCTGGGCGCAGGGCTTCCTTCGCTTAAAGGCTGCAGCAATTGGGGAAACGAGGGAGAGGCTCTTTTTGCCGAGTCCCACAGCCGCCTCAAGAAATGAACAGAACTCAACTCCGTGAATCCTGAATCCGCACTCGAGGCAACCCCAGCAGATCACATCACACACACTTCCACACTTTCATGCATCTCTACTTACTGTAAAACCTCATCTACTATTGCTCGGGGTCGTTCCTCGCGATGTTTTACATGTTTTTTGAAAACTTTAGCAATGTCATTTGTCTGTTGTTATCGCAGATATGTAAAGCGTACTTTTAGTAGGGCCGCAGTGATGCATGTATATTAAGGTTTTCTTCAAGCTGAGTTACACTTTATCCTTGATACATGATCATACTTAATTCTATACTTGTTTGTAAATAAGTTTTCCAGTTTTGTTTTAAGCTGTTTACGTAATTGTGTTTTGTTAGGAGTTAGAATGGTAATGAGAGGATGATGATGATAAAAGATATTCAATGTAAAGTTCCCTTCCGCAAAATCCGGTTATTCACAACTCTATATAAGCAGTTGCTTGGAATTATTTATATGCGAATTGCTAATTACTTCTTAATAGCTGAGAGTTATTAATTTACGAACAATAAGTTGACAGGTAAAGTTGTCTATTTCTAGGCCAGTGGAAAAATAGAAGAGAAACAATAGATTACCATTATGGAAAGAGATAGATATCCTTGAAAGTTCTTGAACTTCTTAGGCAAGTGTGAATTGCATGCATGTACTATTCCATAATTCCATTTCCTAAGTAAGCCTGAACATCATCTATAAGATCTTTTGGAACGAAAGTTTAAAGTAATAAAGGGTGAAGAATAGTTATTGTGGACAATTCGATGAAAGAAATGACCTAAGCCAAAGTCCTAATCACTTCGTTGATTATCCTGTAATTCGTCTGTTTTCCATCTGTCACTGAATCCTATATAATGATTCACCCACATTTATCTGCAAAACACCTAATAAATCAATAAATAAATAATTGTTTGTTATACCGACCGAGATTACACTGCAAGCTGAAGTAACATTCCAGTCACAAGTTCACAAGTCACAACAACAAGTGTTTGCAGCGGAAAGCGTGCATGAGTTATATAGTACCTTAGGATTTCAGTCGCCACTGCACCTGACCAAATGATGTTTCAAGATTCAATACCATCATTACCACGCATCCCTGCCATGAAAAACAAATAAATTCTTAAATGGAAATGCGTAATTTTCCTTCTTGATGTGTGTTAAGAAGACCTTAGTTATTACATTATTACGTATTAAATGAATATTTTTGTTTTTGATGGCTTGTAAAAAGCTTATTTTACTTTCTAAGCAGGCAGCAGTGAGGAAGAATATTAAATCCTTCTCCAAACAAATAGGCAATTGGCGTACGTGCGGTTATTTCTTTTAATGTGGCATGTGTTCTGTTAGCTAAGCATTGAATGGTTCGCTGTCGAACATTCAATAACTCTGATTCCTATGAAATCGATTGGTCCAAAGTCAAAAGCAAATGAACTGTCAGAAGTTGTGGTGGCAGTCACCAGTCATCACTGTGCTACTGTTGACTGTCCGATGTTTCATTCATTAAGTCATAAAAAATGTGTCACTAATATGCATAATACGATTTAGACATATCAATGTAAAGCATAAATGCGATATGCACTACTGAAATGACGTGTGTCTGTGTCTGATTTCAATAGTACCGTATAGCGTACTAGTTCAATGTCCAAAAGATCCTAGAGACTTGTCATTTAAGTGCTGTTGGCTGGATTCAACTGGCTTCCGAAGGTCTTGTGTTTAATATACTGAATATATACTTTACATTATAGTAAAATTCCCAACTTATTATTACATACAAATAGATTGTGACTTGTGACAGATCTACCTCATTGATCCGTAGGCAATATATAAGTACCGATGAGAGATGGAATGACTAAATCAGTTGAGAAGCTTCTGTTGCGACTGCTTCAAGACACATTTATAATACTCTAGCTCTTCTGCTCTTGATTTGCGCTGCAATTAAAACTGTCATAATGGGGTCTCTTGATAGCAATGGAACTGGGTCCGGGGAAGGGAGACTTGAACTGGAAATCAGCCCTCCGAAAGCCTTAAAGACGCCTTTGACTGTTGCAGAAAAGTTACTTATGGGCCCAGGGCCTTCCAATTGCTATCCTAGGGTTCTACAAGCATGTGCATTTCCAATGATGGGACACTGTTGGCCCGAGTTCTACAAGGTAAGCAAGAGTCTCATATCGACCCGGGATGAGATAAGATTCATAACTTATTGTTATCCTGAGGTAATTTTGCAACATCTCTGGTTCTGATACTCTGACAGATTATGGATGAAGTTAAAGAAGGTCTTCAGTATCTTTTCCAAACGACTAATAAGTGGACACTGGTCATAAGCGGTCCTGGGCATCTGGGGATGGAAGCTGTGCTATGCAATTTACTTGAGCCTGGAGAAAAAGTCTTAATTGGAGTTCACGGACTCTGGGGAAATCGGGCTGCAAATCTGGCCGAGAGACTTGGTAATATTTCACTCCAAAGTTATACTTAACAACTTAACGTGCACGTAATTTTCTGAGTCACTTCTGGCAGACGGCATTTTAGCACGAAAGTAATTCACCAATATTCTTAGCAAAGATGATCGTTTTGTTATTTATTTGCTAAAATGAGAGCATAAAATTCCTCGCTAGTTCCCCCAGGCTAGAATTTGCAATCAATTACTTCATTCCTTAGTCATTTAATTTCATTCACAAGCTCTCGCTAGTTTACTTAAATGCATACAAATGAGGTTTGTAGAAAGCTTTCACGTTTAAATAATTTGGTGTGAGGTTGGTAAAGGTACTTTTCAATGAATTTAGGGATCTGAATCACTTCTCTTGAGACATGTGAACGAGATTAATATTTGTGAGAATGCGGATGAACACCTACGCTTACACATTCTTGTCTCAGAGTATTTTCTTAGAATGGTGAAAATACCTTTTTTGCTGGTTGAGTTGGATGAATGATTGACAAGTGCAATAATTGGAAGATTACTGTGTGCATGATACTAGCAAGGGATTCAGTCATCCTCCACCAATTATCCAATTAATCAGCGGTATGTTTTCCAGGTGCGAGTGTGGCTCGAATGGAAGCAGATCTCGGAAAGGCTTTTACCCTCGAGGACATCGAACAAGGTCTCGTCACTCACAAACCCAAAGTCCTTTTTCTGGTTCACTCGGAATCATCGACGGGTGTCATGCAGCCCCTCGAGGGAGTTGGAGATCTTTGCCACAAGTAGCAGACTAATCCGATTATTCCGGAATTTTATGACGATGATTCGTAAATGAATGTTCAATTTCGTTGGAACTTTGTTTCGTTTTAATCAGGCATGGCTGTCTTTTGGCTGTTGATTCGGTGGCTTCGATGGGTGGAGTGCCTTTTTACACAGACCAGTGGAAAATTGACGCTATGTATACAGGGTCCCAAAAAGTACTAGGAGCTCCTCCTGGAATGTCTCCGATTACTTTCAGTCCCAGAGCTGCGTAAGACTTTGGATTAATACATTTGACTTCGGATTTGGCTTGCTGTGTTCTGATGTGTTTGGGATTTAAATAGGGAGAAAATCAGAAACCGATCAACTCTAGTAAAATCTTTTCTCCTGGATATGAATGAGCTTGCAGTCTATTGGAACTGCAATGATGACGGGAAACCACGAACGTATCATCATACAGCTCCTGTCAACATAATGTATGGATTGAGAGAAGCACTGGCTATCGCTGCAAATGAAGGTCTCCCGAACCTTTGGAAGCGACATGAGGAAATGTCCCTAAGATTGCGATCTGGACTAAAAGCTATGGGAGTTGAGTTTCTCGTGGAAGATCCAAAGTATAGACTCCCCACAGTCACCACAATCAAGATTCCTAGCGAAATTTCCGACTGGAAACACGTCACTCAATATGCCATGGATAGGTAAGCAAATCCTCTGTTAAAGAACTATTTAATTTAAGTTGGATTTGGTTAACAAGTAATGCTGGAATTGCAGGTACATGATTGAGATTGCTGGAGGACTCGGAGCAACGGCAGGGAAAGTGTTTCGCATAGGAGTGATGGGGTACAACGCATATCCTGAAAAGGTGGACATGGTTCTCAAGGCATTCCGTGAAGGTTTGGAGTACGCAAAATTGCATGGTCGGTTGTAATACTTGTAATATTGACTTTTCTTGTGCAAATATTATTCAACGTGACCATTTAATAACAAGTAACTGTTAGAAAAATATTCTCACAAGAGCTAAAATAAGACTGAATGTCAGTCACATGTAACTTTTAGATTTGTGCAATATTCTAGAAAGATTTCATATAGTTCAATAGAGTAGAATGGGGCTTGATTAGCTTTTCTGGAGTGCTGAACAACTTTGTGAGTGTAATATAATCCGAAGCTATTGAGATGATGATAATGATGAATAAACGCCTTTGCCAGGGATCACATTAAACCAAAAGGAATTTAGTTCAGTAAGGAAGCAATAAACGAAAAGTACCACGATGAGCAATGAGCATGTTTGATTAAGTCAGGACTCAAAGTGAGAAAATATCCAGTTGTGATGATGACGTAGTGGCTGAAGAATTGCTTCAAGTAATTTTTGGTCATAGACTCATTGTCTTATGATAGGAGGAAGGTGGTCGCCTGATGCTAAATGCTTTAATGGCTCTTCAGAGAGTCACTGGAGGAATATTATTGCAAATAACCCACTGGACATCAATCATTCATGCGAGTAAATGTAAATGTAAAAGTACAAAAAGCTTAATGCGGTAGCTCGTGAAGCTGAGCGAGTCTTGGGTGGGTAGCGCAAAGATTTGTGGCGACTAGACTCATTATTCCAATTAACACGGCACATTTATGGGGATCAGCGATGACCATCACATCTTAATACTCACTTCCTAACCATAACACATCATAGGAGTTCTAATGGGTGAATTGGATTGATAGTAATTGCTGAATGGGATGGGATCTCCACCTTTCTTGTCGTTCTGTTCTAAATCTAAATCCATCCCAACCTCTCTGGAACAATTCATCATTAATTTCTTTTAAAGAGAGTGCTAAGTTTGAGTTAATGATCGTGTAGTTGAGACTTTGCGTTTTCCCGACACACATCACCTTGATCCTCATCTTCTTCCCATCCAGGTTATTCAATCACACATTCCTCGATTTGATTTTTGATTCCCTTAATCGTACGAAGGACAACTACAAAGTTGTTGTTGAGCGTGACCTTGTTGACTAGACGGGGAAGAAATGGAGCATTTAATACTCGCACCAAATTCCTAATTTGTACAAGGCACCCATGAAACAATTAAATAATTCTGGAAGCGCTCTGATGTTTTACATACGGATTCGTGTGGAATGTACAAGAGTCTGTGTAGATTGGCATCACTTTTAGTGATTAACCCGATGGTATCTTTAGTCCGACTGAACTAAACTACACACACGTACTTCTTTCCTTATCCATACATCCTTATATATCCTTATTGGTAATTATGGTAGTTGGTACACTTGAGTTGCGTTATTGAGAGTTGAGACTCACTGGGTTTCATGATTTCGTTCATCCTCTCGCATATTTTCATGTGCAATCAGAGAGATGAGAAAGTTACAGTGTTGTGTTCAGAAATGGACGGTGGCAGACTACAGAATTATTATGCTTATACACTTAAAATGCTGATTTGAAGACGTGTCAGAAAGGTGAGTTGACCTTTGGGCGCCATCACGCCAATTTATTAGTTATACAGGTGCCCTCGGCATCTCCTCATTATCAGTTTTCCCTGTACTGGTCTTGTGTGCCAGAATGCTACCAAAAAAGTCCACAATAAAGATTGCTTCTTCAATCTCCTTCCTAATTTCATCTTCACACTGTGACCACCGTCCATACTTTCATTGTCCTCTGGAATCTTTTACGCTTATTTATGTCCTATAACTTACTTCACAACACTCCCGTTCGCTGTCATATGTATTGATTCGTGTCAGAATGAACATGATCAGCATATCCAAAATCCGTCTCGAAAGCACATTAGTCAATATTCGTACGTGGGTAATAATAATAAAGCCGTGTGCAATGATTACAAGTTGGCAGGTAGTCGTGCCATCAAAGCAAAAGTCAAAAGTAAATCTGCACAAAGCAGAGAGAGAGATATGATTGTACACACTGGTATGGTTTACGAATTACGAATAGCCGAAATATGAATAATGTAAGGAACGATTGAGTAGAACAAAAAATTTCATCTCAAAAAGGACAAAGGACACAAATGTGTTTGATATTTGTCCATATCAGATTTTATTACGAATTTTATCCTCTCATCTTGGAGACACATTCCTTCAAGAGATCCTTTTTAGACTGTGCAAGTTTGGATTTTACTCGTCTCTCATATATAACATCCTTCCTCAACACGTCGTCCTAACCAAGTTGGTTGTGTGTAAAAGGATGGACAGTGCAACTGTTAAAATAATAATTGACACGTTTAGAGCGTAATATAAAAAGTTACACTTTATTTTTACAGCTTTTAAATGTCTTAACTCTTGTATGTTTTACGAAGGGACCTGGCCAGGCCCCCAAAAGGAGTGTGGATATATTGTGTATATGGCAAAAGCAATGGCAGCTGAGTTTTATGTTGAGCTTTTGAGAATCATACATATACAACACAGCAACTGCATGTCCAACAAATGTACGACAAATTCCTTGGGAGTATTTTTCATGAAAGTTCTTTCAGCATTATTCACCCATAGTGTTCTGTCTCCACAAGACAAGCACATGATGAGGAGGACTTTCTACACGTAATGAGTTACGTTACGAGGTGCTTAATTAAAATAAATTGAGAGGACACGAGCAAACGAGTTTGGTTAGGAATTGACGGATTGAGAGATCATAAGGGAGAATATATAAGTCTGGTCGTGTGCAAAATGTCATCTTATATCTTCGTAGGAACCTTTGTGTAACACGAATTTTATGTCTTTGTTCATTACCAGCATCACCAATCCAATAATCAACCTGGCGTCTATCCCAATCTGGGTCAATCATTTCAGATAATAAGTCTGGCGGTTTCCATCCAATGTGTGATGCAGTCCGCGTCATATTACTCTTCGAAATCGTCCCCAATTCTCTGCAAACATCTCATTTGTGTTTTTTACTGAAATCAGGAGACGGAAATGGAACTCAGCTAACACCAGAAAGACATGATTCAGCCGCCGCACTCACTTTGCACGAGGAAACGAAGTGTGATGTGTCCAAATAATATTAATCTCAATAAAGCTGTTTACTGTTTGCTTGTATGTGCTTTCGTTAGACTAGACTTTTTCTATAAAAATCCAAAATCTAGAAATCCTAGAATACGCTGATGGTTATGCTAATACGAGAAATTAAGAATTTCACCTTGTAAGTTGTCTCGAAAGCATGTGCACTGCAAAAGCATGTCGCGCGAGGGATGTTTAATGGCTGTAAGCAATGTGCATGGTTATACATGTAACATTCAGGACTTCAATGAAGTCAAACCGATTTCTTAAAAAAGGATGTGACCAAGAATGCGAAGAATACGTGACCCGACTTATTTACTCTGGTAACTCTTAATGACTGCACATCCAGGGTGTTCAAGGAAAGGGGACATTAAGGCAGACCTAAAGTAAATAGAGCTTCATTCCATATGTGCAAAATTATTTTTCTCGTGATGTGGAGACAAATGTTTTTCGTACGGAGTGTAGTGTTCTCAGATGGGTACAAAAATTAGCACTCTATAAATAAGAAAACGCTCCATATTACTTACAGAATACAGACTCACTTATTTGCTTAGCTTTTTATTTCCACTGTCGCCTTACTGTCGCCCAATGAGCCACACACACGCTCTCACATACACATCGGTCACCTGCAAAAACTTGTCGTGTTTTATGTTACCCAAGTAAACGTCGTTTTTCATTTCATTTCTTGTAGACCTGAAAGAAATGCGGATAAACGATGACTGAATAAAATTGAATTTGTCTCGTATGAACTGTAGACTTCTTGGCAGTTCGTTAGACTTCATGAGGGTACTTAAGTAAATGCGTGAAGGGTAAAAAGCATTCATGGTCAAAGGTTATGGTTGATGATGGCTGTGGTGGTGGTTGGTTTCTTTCCTCAAAGAGTTGTAGACTTACTGGAATTTGTTATATTCTTTGGGAGGTGTAGGCTTTTTGAATATAGAAAGAGGAAACTGGTTACGAACAAAAATATGTACATATACATTTAAAACATCAAGCTTTGGGTTAAATTTTAGAGAGGAAGTATTATTTGCCCAAGCCGATTTCAGGTGAGAAGTTAACGTTTGTTTATCGCACTTAAGTAGAGGAGAGTTACAAAGAGTGTGTAGAGTTTAAGGAGGACAAAGGATGGGAAGCATAAGAGGTTTTCCAATGTCCAGGACCAATTGTCGTATCATAAATGTCATAAAATGTGAGAACTTATTATGACAATTGTGATTCTTCACCAAGTTATGAAGTATACTGCTTTGAGTCAAGGTTGTAATGGGTGCATTATATGCAGCAAGAGAAAGAAGACCTTCACCAAAGACCAAAGGCTTTACCAAAGCCTTAGTGTCTACTCAACCAAACTCCGAAGAGTCTAGGTGGAATGTCATTTAAGAGTTCTTCAAAAGTCCCCAGGTAGGCGTGCGTTTTATGAGCGTCTTCTTCGTGGATTAATTTATATGCGCCTTTGTGAACGCATCCCTCAGAAGAATTTTAATCTCCTTAAACTTATGCCATCACCTTTACAAGTCAATTTCCAAGAAATATATTGCCACTCTATCATATTTCTCCCTATGAACATCAACTGTGTCACTGTGAGATGCATTTCGTCTGGTTATTCGACGTTTTTCAGCCATCCAGCACCCAAGTGATTGTCAATGTTTACGAAAGACATTCAAAAGATCGTATAGCTTAAGGAAAAGGATCTTCAGCATTGACATGTCAACTAAAGAAAGGAATAAAGGAGACTTAAAGTAGTGCACATCTTAACCAGGTGGCTTGTATTCGTAATTCGTATCCGTGTTGTCCTGAAAAAATAATGCGCATGAATCCCTTCCTTGCTTTAATAGCACCTGTGAGTCTACGAATTCGAGTAGTTTAGCCTAATCAATTCACTTTATAGAACCCCTTATTAGTCCCGTATGCATGTGCTCTGCTTAAAAAAGCTCCAATTGGAGAAGTTTGTAGTATTAATAGAAAGAAGCGTACGTGAGTGAAAGAAAAGTGTGAAGGAAAGTGTACATAGGTATATTGGTATATATTGTTTGCTTAATACTCACCTGTGTGAATTTCGTGGAATTCATAAGGAAATGTGGCTGGCATTTCCTTAAATATTCATTATTATTAGGGAAATTCATGTTGTATCTTGTACATGTGTTGCAGGTGAGGATGAATAAGTCACTTTAAAGTGCATGTTCTTTAAGGTGGAAGAATAAAGATGACATTTTTAAGACTCGGACTTGAAGATGACTACAATTCATGATGCGTTAGAAGTTGGACGGATTTGTGAATGGAAATTTCTTCTCGAGAATACGGTTAAGATTTTAAGATGACACTTGGTCTGACATTACATTCATCCTACTAATCCCCTTAGAAAGAAGTATCATTCATTATTTGAAAGATTGCTGTGTAAGTAGAGCCATAAATGCGTATGACATGGAGCTTAAATGATCCACGACCACCTCTTGTACGCATTCCTAGTGGTCAGGGTGGTCCGAGATCACCAAGTAACACTTAAATTCATAACATAGGAAGCGGAAATCCAGACCACTTACACGGAAGATGAATAAATGGTCTAATAAAATGAATATAAACATCGTTTAAGTGTGCAGTTATGATTATTACGAGCATATATTTCTCAGTAGGTCTCTCAGATCAATAAACTCTTCGGGGTGCAAGTAGGTGGAAAACTTCTGGGAATAATTCATGAGAAAACTGTTTCAAAACTGAAATCCAGCCATTCTGGATTCTTTGTCGAGAGGCGACATTTTGTCTTCGAAGTGCATGTGAAGAAGGGTTGGGCCTTTCGGCTTTAAATAAACAAATATTTCACATGGTAAATAAGTTTCTCATGATTTGTCTAGCATTTTACTTATTGGAGGTGGATTGATGAAGCCTGGGAATAGTTGTTTCTCAGTTTTGACCTTCTCTACACTAAATTCTACAAGCCCGTAATAAAAAGACCAGAGAACTCGAAGGTACTTAAGGTTGAAAGTGAATAAGAACTCGGAAGTCCTTACTACAAGAAGCGGATGTCATTTGCATTCTACATGTCAACCCTTGTCTTTTGGGTGCGAAACAACTTGTACAACAGACAGTTTTACACTTCAATTTCTTTCATGTATTTGGATGTGGCACTCAACAAAGCCGAAGAAATGCGTGTGTGGTGGTCACATATCTATTTGGAATCTGTTCTTCACCGACATTCCCTCCTTACCTTTTCATTCTGTTGAAATATGCAGGTTAGACGAACTAAATGCTATTCCGTTTCCTTTACAAATGCACAGGATCGTAAGAACTAAATAACCATTCGATTTGTACATTTAGGTGAGCAGACTGCTTGAATAGTTGGGCTATGAAAGTAACGATATGTGAAATTTGAAACGATGGACTTGAATGTTCGATAAAAATGATCACCTTCATGACCTGAAAGCTGTATCAGAGTGTATATGAGCATTCTTTAATGTCCCCGTCATCTTAGCAAACTGTCTGTTATGTTGACGAGCACTGTATCCGTGCAGACAGAAAGATGCTGATGCAACTTAATAAGTAGCGAATGAATGAGCCGTTTTTATCCAGCATTCCACGCCCAAAGGTTAATAGACAGTGTCAAAAGTACAATTGGAAAAAAACCAATAATAGAGAATCGATAGACACGAGTTAAGGAACGGGAAAGTCTCATTTCATGATTGAGTGGTCACGAACTGATTAGATCGAATTCGTGAGATTTTTATATTTCAATCGTCTGAAGCGACACATAAGTACACGACTCAGACATTTCGAACACTACCCTCCTGGATGGACTTAATTTACCTTCCTCACACCGCATGTTCCTTCTTGACAACCTATAATCTTTGAGTATAATCACACAATTCCAAAAATACTGCCAATAAATAGTATTTTTCATTTCCTTGATAGCTGTTTTTATTCTCATTATGAAAGAAGTAATTCATTCTTCTTCCATCGCCCATCATATGAGAAATGAGACACACTTTGTGGTTCATCATATATATTGTAGATGTTTAAAAAACCTTATACTCTACGTCTGCACTCTGATTAAACAGAGATTCTTGAACTGAAGAATCCATCTGTATGAAAATTCACAGAGATTCTTCGTGAGTCGGGAATGAGCCAGAGATGTTTTTGATGTTAATTTATTTTGCGTATGATAACACAAGACAGATCAATCAATGTCTTGTTATAAAACCACACGCATAATTATCAGCCTGACATCTCAATCTTTCCTTTACAAAAGAAAGTCATTGTGAATTCTTCCCACAGCAAAATAGACAAAGCCAACCTTCAATCTGTTCCCATGATAAATGACAAAACAGCTATAAATAAATGAGAGTTCTCTCTGATTAAGTAGAGGTACACAATGTAGGCAATATAGTACATATATTATAGTACACATATGCATATATACAAGACGAATCTTCTTCTTGCGAATGTAAAGATGTTGCAGGGGAAAGTCTTGCAGCATTTCTATGTTTGATTGTGTATAGCTTACAATTGATAAATTGAGTACGTGAGGTAAGGCCTCCGGAAGAAAAATAGGGTACGTGAGGAAAAGTGTTGATTCAGGGATATTTCTGAGTTTTAATTCCCTCAGGTATGCATTTAAAACAAACGAGAGAAATGTATGAATGTATGGGTCCTTTCTCGGTAATTCACAAGAAAAAGATGAGAGATTGACTACCCCTGCATATTACTCACTGAGCATATATTACTGAGGTGTGTATGAGAAATGCAGTGGAATGAGTACGTGAGCATTCTCCCAAGTTGTAATAGCTCACGGTTGGTTACTTACTACTACAACCACTTTTAAGCAAAGCCTCGGAGCTCAAGTTAACTCAGTTGTGCACAGACACTCTTTCTACTCACACAGAGAAGAATCCAGTCTACAAAGTTTATCCGATCAGATTGTCTGTTTCGGTGCTTATCCTTATTGAAACTTTTCTCTCGAACACTCAAGTAGTCTTCAAAGTTAGTGAAAGTGGATTAGAAGTTGGAGGAATGTAGGAAACTCGAATAAAACTAATTTGAGGAAAACTGAGGGCATTGTGAGATTTGTTAACTGGATTTTGATAAGTGACTTTAGTACATGTAACTTTCTTTTGAGAGGTGTGCTGGTTTTATATCTCAAACACTACCGACTTTTTAAAAGCACCAGGAATTAATAATAATTAAAATGAAGCAGTTGTGGTGGGTGGGGTCGATAATTGTCTGGGCTCTAGTGGTCATCTCCAATGTTGAATCTTCTTCTTCAACTGCCCTGGAAAGACTTTCCAGTGGTGGTGGTGGAGGAGGAGGGGGAGGAGGAGCTCCTGGAGCCCAAAATCGGTCTGGAGGAAAACTTTCTCGCGAAGGGAGGAATCTTCGAAGGTCTCATCGATCCAAGTTCCCCTTGAAAGCTGAAGAAGCGAGGAGGAAGTCTAAACGTGCTAGTGGTAAGCATCATACTTTCTTTTTAAACTTTCCCTTTAGCATATTCAACGATATCATTCACACACTTCACGTATAGTTATCTGAAATTGCGCAATTTAATTGTGTTCACCCTCAACTTTCATACGAGTAGTTAAAAGTTAAGCAAACATAGACGGGAGAATTGTATGGAACAGACAACTCAAAGTAAATTAAGAGAAGAGGGAGCTCAATGAAGTTGTGTGTGATGGAGTTGTAACTTTTCAGGATACTAATTGAGGTTTCAATTTGATGAAATGAATGATAAATTGTGCATGCAGTTTGTCTGATGTAACTTGCAATTTATCAGCTGGTAGAGTAGTCCTTGTGCTGCACTTCAGTTTTGCATCTTCACCTATCATCCTTTATAAATATCTGCATGAACGAGGCTTCCACTTTTGTAGTTTAGCCCGTAGTTTACGTAGTGTGTGTAGTAGAAGCTAGTTAATAAAATGCAGTAGTATAAGTAGTAGTAGTAATGGACCATCGAATGGGTATAATTTGTGCAATGTTATTCAACTCGTTCCTACTTCTTGCTTCTTGATCTACGTGACTCCTAATGCCGACAATATTACAGGACAAGCCTAGAGATGTTTGATAAGCTTGAGCAGAAGTGTATTATTTCATTGGGGTTTTTTATCAGACATCTCTACACGTCTGGAGAAACCGAGTCCATTGTTGGATAGTTAGGATTCTAGGTGTATGATCTTTAGCACGCGGAAGCTTGTATGTATAGTAAAGGATAGGAGAGATTATTAATTCAGTAGATTCATTATTTGGGGCAAGCTAAGAATAGTGATTGTTTCTTTGAAAGAGCAAGTTGTGCTTTCTATTATGGAATTACTATGAACTTTAACTGTCTATAACTGTGTTTAAGGACAGGGAGGAAGTGCATTTTATGATCTTTCCCATTAAGTATTTGATTTCATCTCGTGAGATCGAGTTAGTATAACCAATAAGAATTATGGCATTGACGATTACGTTGCAGAAAGCTACGATGTGGATGGTTGGCTAGTTTTGTAGAATTGGCGCATATGCAATTGCATGTAGAGATTAAATACATGAGAAGTTGCTCCCAGGAGCTGTACAAGAAGATCTCTTTGGCCATGCACCGCATTTGTAGAGAAGTCTTTATTTTTATTATTATGATTATTATTATTATGAGACAATCAATAGGTGGATTCGTTCTTGGCAAAGATCACAATGAGTAGTTAGTCACTATGAATATTCATTAACTAACCCCATCCAGAAGAAGATTCTTCTGTTAAAACGAATGAAAGAGAGACTGCAGGGTGGTCAGTCTCTTTTGTATACACCCTGCACCATCGCTTTTTAATGTCTGCCTAGTTAGTACACGAACCAGTATGAGTTATAGTGTATGTAGGCATCAAATAATCAACAATGTTGTCGTCGTCACATTCCTTGAATTGGCATTCGTTCATCGTCCACCGTGTGAAGAAAACAATAGAGATCCCCAGACTAGTAGAGACAGATATATAGACACTTTTAATTCATGCATACTCATCGAGTAATCGATCAACAGGACGTAGTAATAATTGATTTATCATGCCTAAGCAAATTCAGTTAAGGATTAGCCTTCAACTAGTCAAGAAGGTTAACGATGAGACTGACGCCTCGTCATCATCATCAAGCATTCTTCCATTTGCAGATGTTCTTTCTATACATGGTCGTTGGTGAAGCTAAAGGAAGTAAATCAGAGTAGATCCTTTTTGCAAGTTTATACGCAAGTTGCTTAAAGTATTTAGTCAAGTGAATATAACGAAAGGGAGATGAGAAACTATTAACCAGTTGCATGCATACTTACTTCAACTGACTTCTTCAAGTATATCCTTCTCTCTACTAGAAATATAGGGAATGAAGGTGAAGATTGATATTAGCAAGGTCACTTCCAGTGATTGTCCACCAGTGAGATTAACACTGACCATCTTAAAGTACTAAAAAATGGTTTAAAACAGTCTGCATTAGAATTCGAATTCATCCCACGTAGAAAGTTTTTTGTGGTTGGTGGTGCATTCTCCAAAAAAGCTTTTCCTTTGCCAATCCACCTTCTTCTTAACAGTTTCAGAGAAGGAAAAATTGATGCTCACAGGGTGGGTGGCATCAAGTTCCCGTCCTTTCACGTAACAATTACCAATTATGATGCAAACTGAGTTTTGCTCTGAGATTGCAGCAGTAGAAGTGAAGAGAGTAGTGAGGTGAGTGTAACAAGATGTGGTTGAGTGTTTGTAATAATAAGGCATCTTTGTTGGCAAAGTAGTTAAGTAGAAGAATTTTTTACTTTTCCTTGTTTCGCAAATAGGATTATGTGTGAGAGGCAGAAAAACATGTTCCACAGTGTAAGATTTAATGAAAATAGTAAGTAAACAGTAATAATGAATATGTCTCTGTGATAGAGAAGGTAGCCTGATGAGCAGGAGGTTGTTAAAAAGAGACCGACGAGAGATGAACACAACTCCAAACAAGAACGAGAACAATAGATCTCAACTTTTATCTTAATTTGTAACTAACGAACATATGAATTATTCATGTGGTCATGAATTAACTCATTTAAATCCAACCTATTTCAAGGTATGACTCAATCATCTCAAAGATCCTAATGAACGTGGTGTTGTGCTAGGAATTGGCATTTAGGAACTTGGAAATGTTTTTCCAAGTAATTGATTTATTATCACGAGTATATTGGTGCTTGGGAAGTCAACAGGATTCTATTATTAGCAAACATTGCATTAAAATATTGAAATTGAGATATTCAAATGGGATGATGAGTAATTATTGGCCTCATCTGAGTGAAAAAATATATTCGCGTGTTTTGGGACTTTCCGTAGTTCGTAGGAAATTATCATCGCTCTGAAATACTCTGAATGAATGGGTTGTTTTCTACTTTTATTGACAAGCTATCAGAAAAAAGCGTTAGCAGTTGCAGGATTCTTATTACAAGTCTCTCGTGTCTCCGCTTTTGCATAATTTAGCAAATGTCTGCGAATTGCGTTCCAGTCCTATTGGCGACTTGACTAGAGAATTTACGAGACGCGTTCCTCTACTTCTTTAACGAGTGTCTGGTGATCCTTAATGCTGCTCACCTGTGGTCAATGCAAAGTTGAAGAGAGTTACCTCTGTGAGCTGATTTGAATTGAATCATAGGTCGCATGTTAATGAAATACAGTTTTTTGTTCATTCCCTTACTTGACAATATCATGGGCCACTACAACCGAATTATTGATTTCTTATCGTGTACCTTCCTTGCCATGAATATCCACTTATCTACTGTGATGATGATAATAACTTGTCGGTAATATTTGGGAACCATTGATACATATAAATGTTACGAATGGATCTCGCGTACTCCCTGATTAACTGATAGTGGGAAAAAGTCTGTGTAGGAACTTTTAGGAAGCCTGTGCGTACTCATGTAACAAGCCACACTTCATTCACTCCACATATAACTACTAAGTAATCAGGTAATGAAATAGTTTAAGTAGTTAAGTATTAAATTAGTTGGTGTGGAGTGGGATACTCTAACCTTCCATGACGTACATGTGTATGTATGCAATGGACCAGGAACGTGACATGCAACTGCTTACTGCTTGCTTTTTAAGATTTCGTATAAAACATTTACGCTATATTACCAATCTCCAACTAATTGGTACTCGTAATTAGTATTATTGGCTTAGAAATCTGATGACGTTTGTTTTGGCATTTGGCACTAAATTGACACACGACACTTTTCAATTGCACTCGGTTGCTGGCTTGTTCTCACAGTGACATGTTGTCTATCAAATGAAACACTTGATGTGGTCTAGATTTCCTTATTTAGAATGCACATGCCAACATCTCCTTCACTTGGGTGCATCATGTGTCATTTACAGATGAACAAAAATGATGCATCATGTGCATCTGAAATGAATGCATATAACGGAACGCCTTCCATCGCCCAACCCACCCCTTTTAAGATGACTTTACACACTTCACACACTCGTCAACTTTCATTTGATCCTTAGAAATGAAGTAATTGAATCTAATAAACGTGTCATAAGAGAGTACTAAGTAACAAGGTGGACACTAAACATTCCGTTACAGATCACTCTTAAAATAACTATAGAATTAGGATATGTGTGCCCTTATTATACTTCACCATCATCATCCATCAAGGATCAAGTGACTCCTCCACCACACACTCTCAGTCACTTGCCATTTGGTAATAAATGAGTGGTTGTACAATACCTCCATTATATTATCAAATAAGATTGAGTGTGTATGTGAAAACAAATTTAAATCTGTGTTCAGTTGTTGACCTTTTCAGCTTAAGTTGTAAATCATTATCATGCTCTCCTCCACAGTTTCGTACATACAACACTCGATTGGATTGAGTCTGAAATGAGATATGGAATGATATGATTAATGATAAGTATAAGCTGTATTGTCGCTAAACAAAACGAGGTGTACGCAATGGACAATTCTTATGCAGTCAGTATAGTTTAGGGCTAGTGTTAATACGCAGGGAGTTTAGAGAGTTGTAAAACGGATCTCTGCGGGATGATTCCACCTGTAGTTTAACACGAATAAATAAAAATGGTGTTTGAATTGAAGCACACACAGACGGAATGAGGTAGGTTAAGGGCTCTGTGTACAGATTTACATAAATGAATGTTAGTTACACTCTTGTTTACGACGGCTCTCGGAGATTCTCTATGTGTAGTTTGTCCTTCTGTCGAGCGTTTGTTTTATGTAACGGCTGACGATCATGTAAACTCTTAAATGGCTGTGTAGAGATGGTTGTTGCTGGCAAGCAAATAATATTTAGGGACATAATGGCGATGGGTGATAATGTGAATTGACATGAGGCGCCATTGACGCTGCTATCCTCTCCTTTTACATTTCACTCTAATCAGGATCACGTATCGGTATCATAGCATCATTATATTATTACGGACGATGATGTGTGTATATGTGTGTGTGGGTCGAGTTGCATTTTATATTTTCATACCAAAGAGAATATTCATATAATAAATGGCGATCTGTCCACTTTTGAGTTTGTGCTACGCAGAACAAAAGCTCCTAATCCTTTGCACCTTCTTTTCTTCGATGCATTAATAAAAGAATTCGACCTTTTGAAGTCTTGAGGATCGGGTGTTCTTGGTGGTTGTAAAAGATCAGAAAAGTTGTAAGAAGTCTAGCAGAGAGTCTAGTAGCAGAGAGTCTAGTTGTAGAAGAAGAGATGTTAGAGGTAGTTAAGAAGCAACACAAGTAACCTTCAATGATTCAGAATGACGCAAAAATGCAATGAAATCAGGCTAAGCATTTGTTTATGATGGTGTTTAGATGATTTTTCAAGGGACTGGGAGCATTTTTCCACCCGAATCAGACTCTCAGGTCAAGTGAAAGTATAAAATGTGTGTAGTTCTTGTTCAGAGACGTATGTAAAGCGTATGCAGTATGTGTTTTAGGGTTAAGATTAGTTTAAAAATAAAAAGGAACTTATTTCTCGATCACTAATGGTGTTTATTACATTTTACGTATGGGGATAATGCCAAATGGGAAGAATATAATAAGATTGAGGAGATTGAATGAGGATAATAATCTTTGTGGAATGGCTCTCTTGGTTATTTATGCAAAGGGAAAGAGATAATCCTGGTGAACAGGCTAATCAGCACGTTTCTCGAGTTAGAGGTGACTTTACGTGTTGCGGGGTTTGTGTAATGCAGAGAAAGTTTTACGAGATTTGGTGAGGAAGGTGGGGAGAGATGGGGAGAAAGAGGATACTAATGAGAGGAACAGACTTTACATAGGAGAGGTGCACAGAAGTTGTTGCCTAAGATCGGGATTTCGGATGGTGGTGGTAGTGGTAGTTTTTGGTAGTGGTGTGGTCCTCTGCTATTTTGCAAAGAGTGCACATTTGTGCACAGCGTAGCAAGAGTGTATATACGGCAGAAGCTTAGAGATCATGAGATGAGTGGAAAGGATTAGGGATTAGGCGCCAGGGATTTTTTGCTCGTCTGACTTCTCATATCCATCACTTTTTATGTTTTTATACGAACCAACTGCTCAACTTTCCATCTGAGAAAGCATCTCTACACCTCATGAGAGAGCCATGTTGCTCGTTGGAGAGATGATTTGCACACATTCTCATGTCCGCTGTTCACTCTACGTCCACATGGGAAAGTCATAAAGCAGTCTTTAATAAGTGTTGTTTGGTCTCATGTGTGGTTAATAAGGAGGTATGAATATATACTCTTTAAAGTCTTTCTAGCTATTTAGCTGAGCAAATATCCTGAATGATTGAGTCAGTCACAATTAACCTTAAACTAAGTTGATGATGGTCATGTTTTTCTGGGAATGAACCCGGGTTTCTGTTACACGTTGCATGGTTTCTTTACGTGTACGCTGGGAAATCAGGTGATCATTAGCCAATGCAACACAACGAAAGGGGTTAATCTAAAATTTGCATGTCTAGACAAGCATTCGCTAATGAAAGTATTGAAAATAATGTAACACTAAACGACTAAGAAGTCTACACAATATTTTTGGTGTTCAATGAGTCTCCCCAGGGTCTGAAAACCTCGACAGCCCTTATTTCCTTCACTCGTTATTCTTTGAATGGAGGTGTTTTTCATACATACAAATGGGAAGGAAGGAAATAAGTAGTATAACTTGATGTAGAGCCTTAGGTCAGAACAGTGTACGTGAAGAAATTGTGCAATCAAGGTTAGTAGGTGGGGATATCATTAGGATTTCTCCGAAAATCGGAGAAATCGGGTATTATTTCTTTAAGTATAAAAGTATCCATTTGGGCGTTTAGGATTCATGGTGCGTGCTCAAGAGTCGAATGTACAGTGTACACGATGTTTACTGAGAGTTTATTTGAGTCGTATAACACCAGAGTGTATGACAGAAAAGTGTATTTGGATATGGAGTGTGTGTGTTGCAGGTCGAATCCAGAAGGAAAGATAGATAGGCTACGATTCATGGCGCCTTCCAAACAACCGACTCATTGTGTAATTAATGTGCCAACTTACTTTCAGGGAACATTAGACTCACAGTTAAGTCAGATGCCAAGAGAGTATGGAACAAGAAGTGGTATGGAATTCTTCGTCTGGTTTCCATCCATCTCTTCTTATGTCTTAGATCTTATTCCATTCTACCAAACAACTTCGTATATGAATGAACGCTCTTCCAGTTGTTCAATTAACTACTGAATAATTAGTGTGTCTCTGCCTAAGGACACGAAACAATACTATAAGTCCAACGTCTGGTCTTTCTCTTTAAAGAATGAGGTGCACATACACGAGATTCATGACTTTCCCTACACATCATTCTCTCTTGAAGACTCTCACATCTTGACTCGAGGACTAGGACACATTTTAGATTTTTACGATTTTATACTTTCACATTTACTACATCTCTTCGCCAGCATTCCTCTTGCATTAACCATCTGAATGTGTTTGTACACAAGAAATATGGAATGCAGAATGTGTCTTACTAAACCCAGAATTCCACTCGAGCCCCATTTATTTTATTGATTTGAAATATGCAAAGATTCGCAAGACTTTGAGAACAGCATGCGATTCCATATTCACACATACATATACGGGTATGTTGGCTTTCTCCCAAGAAATCATTTACATCTTTCCTACAATTTCCCCGTATGTTTGTCAACTTTTGAGAGTTGAGGGTGGTCTAATTTTAAATTCAATTTGAATTTGTGTATACACAGCATTTAATATATAATGTACACTTGTGTGTATATGTGTGTGTAAGTGATTGATGCCATAATTTGGTGAATGATGGCTTCTTATGTGGCCAAGAGAGGAAAGTGTGTTGTGATTTAAAAGTATATTTATATTATTTATATATTTTCATCCCTAATTTGTCTCTTTTCAGAATGTCGACTGGGGAAAACTGTTCATGAGATTGGAGACGCGTGGAATCCAGACTTGGGAGAGCCTTTTGGAATCATGCACTGCATTCAATGCGCTTGTGAGCCGGTGAGTCAAGATTCTTGAGATTTCATTGCTTTACATTTTACTATTAGATTTTAGATGTAGAAATTCTGCCATGTGGATAGGGGAGTCGAGACGTGGTCTCATTTTTGATAGTTTATTTACTGGGTCAGTTCTCGTTGAAACGTAGTTACATTATAGGAAGCTCATCTTCACGAGAATTGGAAAAGTTCGAGAGAAAGGCTTACTAACAACTCTCGACAAGGCTTTGTTGTAGAAATGCCAGTCTACTGGGAAGATAATCATAAATTGGAAGTAGAGTGTACGGCAGTTGCAGTTTGCAATATCAATACCAATTTCAGGAAAGGTTAAAAGGCTTAATAATGATGTTCAGAGGGTTTCAGAGTGTTATTCATGCTGTAGAGAATTCCATTGCTTTTCCCATCATTCTGTCTTCATGAAGTTGTTGATTTGGAAAAGTTTCATTTGCCAAAGAAGCCACTCGTGCTGATCTATCTTGTGTGTGTGTGAGTATATATGTCTTAGGTGTTTTTGCTCATGGCCCTGCATATCCACATTTCGTCTTCCTAGTTTTGGCTTCCGTCCTACTAGCATTTTCTTCATCTAATATTTAATAGTGGGTTCCGGCGCCGGCACAAACATTTCCCGATTTCTCTCACTCATCTCATTTCCGACTATCCAAAATCCAAGCAAAAGAGCATCAAAAAATTGGATTTTTTTGGTCACTCCATCTACGAATTTCTTCATCCTCCAATGATCTAAATTTGTCTTGAATGCTCATTTATATATAATTATTATTTGGTAGAGGATAGAAGTCACTAGTGTGTGGATGAGGGTGGAGGATGGGTGAATGAACTGTCTTTAACTGTGTGAGACACACACCGATTTGAAATGACTGGGAGAGATGAAGTAATAGTAGTAGAGACTCGGAGGCTGAGCTCCTATAGCCATCAACATGTTCGTCATCGTGAAATCATGATCCCCCTCAGCACTCCTTCCTCATAACTCGGGATCGAGTTTCATTCCGACTCTGAAAATAAACTCCCAGTCGACCATGGGCTACATACATTGTAACCTCTGACCTTGGATGCTATCCGAGAGAAATGAATTATATACGGGAGACTTACAACAAGACACTTACTTACTAAAGTCTCTCTCATGCAATCCCCAACCCTGGAGGGTATACACGTTAATTGGCTGAAATAAGTTTTGTCTACCGATCTGCTAGTAGTTTAGACTCTCTCTCTCTCGATACATAAATCCGATTCGGTTTTATTGACCACTTAACTCAAGAGGCAGGCGCCAGTCACGAGAACAATGGTACATATTTCCTCGAACTTGCAATCAACTTAAATGAACGCACATGCACATATACTCTCCGAGGCCAATTTGAAATCAGAGATTGCACACATACTGTAGACTGGTTTGTGCCAAACACTAAAATGTCGTGATTTCGCCACAAGAGAGACATACAAATGTATGTATGTGCATTTGTTGAAGATGTATGTCTCTCGTCACCAGGAAATCAATTATACACCGGTTCATTAGGTTAAGGCTACTACCACTAGAATACCACAAAGACTACTACACGGCGTGGTTAAAGGTTAATTGCAATCCGTTTATTCAGGTCATTAGAAGCTCATTTGTCTCGTGACATTTTTGAAATCATCGTCGCTTCTAATTGACGGAAGTTTCAAGGTCTCTTGAGATTGGAAGGGGAACTAGTTTTTAGTTGCACTCTCCTAAACTCTTTAACAAGTTTAAGTGTGTGTCTAGTAGTTTTGTAGGTTTGTTAGTCACAAGTGCATTATTTTTAAGGTTTTCGAAGGAGTGGCAGGGAGGCAACAGGAGAGGAGAGAGTTCCATTGCATAACTGATATTCCCATATTCCCCCTAAGTAATGGGTTGGCTAGGGTTTCAAAAGGCTCTGCTCTCTACTTGATAAAGTGAAATGTCGATGTTACGAATGAAAGGCAGTTCTTACGGATGATGTGAAGCTTTTGGCCTTTATTCAATTCACTGTGAAACGAAGGCCGATGTGTTAGAAACACCCGAAAGATGAGACTACAATTCACAATAGGAGGAAGGAAATAAGCGTTTGTGAATGGGAATATGGGAAACGAGTGGCTGTGTTAAACATGCTCACAGGTTTAGCTAGAGTTCTTCTAAATATTGTGGTGTAATGCATGTGTAGCAGACTAGGTAGATGCTTATATAGTTGATTTTCTGACGTAAACAAACACAATTGGTTTAAACAACATGATCTCATCGGGAGTATATAGAGAGAGAGAGGATCCGCGTTATTTGCATGCATTTCCACGTAGAGAGATCTTTAAGCGTCTTATTGTGTTAGAGTTAATTTCTATTAATTCCCTTGCTCCAAGTGAAATGACGTCTTACAGTCAACAGTATTGACTTCTTATAGTCCGCGATTAGTTAGGGGCACGAATATTACGGCTCTCTACTTGGAGTGCCAATTTTATGAGTGGCATCTGGTTTTAAAACGAGATAATTTTTTGACTGAAGACTGGTGGTGAGTTAATGTTGTGGAGTGCAGTTTGGATTTTGGAATGATGGGTGTTGTAGAAGAAAAGACAGTTAGAATAAAACTAGATGTGTTTGTATGAGTCCATTTATGGAGATCAAGTTAAAGAATGGAGAACGAAATTATTAACCATTTTCGCACTCTTTGTATGGTCAAATAATGCATTTTTCGTTAACTAAGGCTTTGCACAGAGATATGAGAATAAAAGAAGTAGAGACGTGTAAGATGAGGAGAGTGCTAATAGGCTAGACAAGGGCATAATATTACATTTTTACATTTTACGGATCGTGTGCCACTGGTAGCTCAGCAATTGAAGAATAATATAATAAGGTTTGTGTAAAAGCTTCATTATTTATGAGGCAGTGTGTATGTGTAGGTATTTTAGAGTCAGGGTTTCTTTAATCATAGCATTTGTTATGTAAATATCTGTTTTTCCGTTCGGTCGGAGGGTATATTTTATTATATATTCCCAATATTCCCTAAGGTCATCTGGTACAGGTTTAATTGACCAGTGTACACGCACAACAGACAGGCAACCAAAACTCAGACTGGTAATTGATCAGCAGAATCTCAGGTTATAGGAATTCTATCAAACACGGACAAAAAGGAACTTATTCACGTTGTTTAACTTTCAACTACTGCTACGTCAAGGTGAAAATAATAATTGATGTGTCCAAACTTGGCCTGGATTACAAAAGTTCAGAGGATGCCAACTACAGGCTATCATTTCATGCTAATTTGTCCATGGACGCACAATCAAACTTGTCTCTGATTGACTCGCTGAACAAGCCGCACACACTCACAGGTTGGCAGAGATAGAACGAGTACGTGTGGAAATACTCTGGTCCTTTTTCATCTACCTGATTCGTAATGAAACTTATAGTTGATTAATTGTGTTGTGACATCGGACTGCTGTTTATTCTGTTCAGAAAGTTTTTGTTTGGAAGCTAAGGAAAAAATGAGCGAGGTGGATAAGCGAGTGTAGGTAGAAATCTGAAAGATTTACGGGGTTAAGTCAGCAGGGTAACGTGAGACTCCATGTTAAGAAGTGAAAGATTAAGGGCCAGAGGACATGCATGCATGAAGATTCGATTGGTAGCTTTGTGAAAGCTCAGGAAAATGTGATTAATACAAAAAGTATTTTCTACTTGTAGAGATTAGAAAGACAGGAAGGAACGGAAGATATTTCTGTCTTACTCGGGTCACACATGATTTATAGTTGACCTCTTTCGGCATGATGATAATCGGAACAAGGCTGATGGTATCCCTGAAGCTTTAACCAACCTTAGGTTCAGTCGTTCTGCATCTTCAGCTTTCCCAGCAGACCTTCGTCTCTGAAATATCAAATGCAAAATGCGAAGCAGCTTTCCCACTGTCTCAGCCCATTAATGCAAGAAATATTTGTTCATGCTACGAGGTTCTAAAAAGTGCTTTCATACCATTCCGAGCATTGCTCTCTTTCACATGGCCCATAATACCCAATCATGCTGTCACATTTTAGAAATTCTTGTTCACCACTCTCTCATGTGAGGTACTCTGTTACATCATTACATGAAATAACCTCACGCGATGGCCAAAAGCAATCATTATGTCAATTACATACGCACTCGGAGGATGAGCACACATTATATATTCATGTGTTTAATTCTACTACAATTACTATTTTGTGTGTCGATAATAAAACTATGGGTTTTTTGTGGATTTGCAGGTTCAAAAGAAACGGAGAATTGTAGGAAGAATCCGATGCAGGAATGTGAAGACCGACTGTCCCAAACTGGAATGTGGTGATGCTGTAAGCGTCCCCGGTCAATGTTGCAAAGTTTGTCCTGATGTCTTGAAAAGTATGTTAAACATTTGAGGAAATGTGAAATATAAGTGTTTTAATTAAGATGCTAATTGACCTTTTTGATTGGTTGCAGACAACTCTGACAAAGGCAACTCTGACTCTACGGACGATATGGATGGAAACGAGAACAACAATAAAGGTAAAAATTGATTTGTGCTTACCGTTACGTCCTAATGTGCCTCAGCAGTCATTTTTTAACCCAAAATTAAGCTGTGTTATGATGTATTTGGACTGAGATCAAAACTTGATTGGTCATTATGTACATACTACAGTTTGGATCTTGATTGATTGAAGGCAAAAAGTGGTTGTGAATTGTGTTGGGTGGTGGAGACATTCAATTGACTTCGTCTCGTAGGTATAGCTAACATTTCCTATAATTTCTTTCCTTGCAGAATACGCCGCTTTGTTGACCCCAAGGTCGTCCACGTTGGTAAAGTCTTCGACAGGACTTGGAGAGCCTATGACTGGAGGACTTGGAGCTGGTCGATTTGTCTTTATGCAAAAGAGTCTCTACTACTCATTTGTTCACAATGATGGGATCCCTCGACCAAAGTACGTGCAGTTTGTGGACCCTGAAGGCAATGTTGTGGAAGAACAGGAAGTCACGTTAAACAACTATCAAGCTGAGACTAAGAAAGTGTGTGGAGTGTGGAAGAAGATCCCCCGGGTTTACAGGAAGATGTTGAAGGACGAAAAACTTTTTGCAGCTTTGGTGACCGAAAAGATTGGAGCTGATAATGATCGATTCCTCGCAGGGAAAGTAGCAAAGCAACGCTACGTGGTTAATGAATTGTACAGTTCTCTGCTGGAACCTGCGACTCAAGTGGTAAGTATTAAGAAGCATTATTCGCAACTTTGAATAGTTTTATGTTAGTGTACGTATCTTGTGAATAATGACTCTTGTGGACATCACTGCAAAAACTCAGTTCTGGAAAGAACTGCAATAGGAGCATCAAATAAACATGAGAGAATCATCATCAAAATTGCCTACTCTTCTCTCTAAGTACATTAAGTCTACTTTCAGAGTGTACAACTTTCCTTCCTTCCTTCTACTCATCATTCTTCGTCCAACTTTCTCTTGAGCAAAAACTAGAGAATACACATATACACACGAGTTCCAAGTTTTTGTCGTGAGATTTCTCTCTTTCTCTCTTGAGAATCTTCGAGCTCTGAGACTAAAAGACTAATGAATTAATGGAGTGTTGTTTTTTGTCCTTTCAAGGGAACCGGAGGAATGGCAGTGATCACTGTTTCCCCTGCCACTGGATCCATTTACTTGAACATCGTCTTCAACGGAGACGTTGCGGAAGAGAGAGACATCAGCATAGCTGTCAGAATCGCTGATGCTTCGGGTGCCGGAATAGAAGAAGCTGTAACTCTACCTAAGATACAATATGACACTAATTCCATCGAGGTCAGGACTATACTAGAGTACACGCAATTGCAGAGTTTGTCTAGAGGAACTCTGTTCATTGTCGTGTATTCCCCGAAGAATCCGGAGTTTAAGCTTATTGGTTTCATTCAAGCTAGGTAAGTAGAAGTAATATTCTGCATGAGGTTGCATAAGAAAGGGCCTCACGCGATGAAGATAACACTAATTATATTATTTATTTCATCATAGGCATTCTTGTGACATCTTTGATACCGTTTTGAGCCCTGAGGATACTCAAATCTCGAAATCTGGACTTGCCTGGGTCTACCCTCTTCCTGATGGCGCGTGGGCGTACAACTTCCAACTTCCTGATGACCACGCTACCAACCCTGTAATGTCTGTGAAGTTGGAAACAGGAAGAAAAGTTTTGGAAGAGCTTCCCATCAAGCTCAAGAGCAATAGCACTCGTGAAGTGGTCTCTGGAATGACTTCTCGTTACTACCAGCTCTTGTACGAAGGAAACATTTACCTTCACGTGGTCACCCAACGAGCCAGCATGAGAGGAAGACTTGTCTACAGAGGATTTGGAGATGCCCAGTTGTCCGACGCTCCATTGAAACTTGAACCAAGCACAAGGGTTTCTTCAGATCTCAGGACTCAAGGACTTCTTTGGGTTGGAGTGGATTCTGATTGCGGACTTAACTATCAAATGACCCTAAGTGAACGACCACAAAGTGATCTGATGAGGTTGGAACTCATGGAAATGCCTGGACTTCAAATCAAAGGTCTCCCTGTTCGATCTTACATTCTGGATAACTTTGAAGCAAGTGAACACGAAGGGACCTTCAATGAATTAGCAAAGTAAGTTTTTTCTTTCTTTCTTCTGAATTTATTGTTGTAGACTTTATTTAATTATTTATATCGCATTTTAGGATAACTTTTGCTCACATCAAAGCTGGCGATGTGGTATTCAAAGTAGTCCGAGTTAACGATTCCTCAATCCTGGCTTCTTCTTCACTGCGTCACACCCGAGTCCCGGCATTTTGCACGGCATTAGCAGACAACATTGTGAACCCTGACTACACTTTGGAACCAGAGGATGATGCTTCAATGACTCCCACAAATAACAAATGTTACTACGATGGAGAACTCCGAGAAGAATACTCCCAGTGGGCTCCAGTAAACGATACTTGTCAGATGTGTACTTGTTACAAAGGCACGGCCAAATGCGATGCTGTAGTGTGTCCTCGAGTTGACTGCGTTAATCCAGTCCTGCTCACTGGAGAATGTTGTCGATCCTGTTTGAACACCCAAAACCACACCCCTGTTAATCAAGAACGAGGATGCAATGTCGAAGGAGACCGATTCCACCCTGCAGGGTCCACTTGGCATCCATACATGCCTCCCAACGGCTTTATGGTGTGCACCACCTGCTCGTGCAGCGAAGATACATTGAATGTCGAATGTACTCGTGAGAAATGCCCAGTCTTAAACTGTTCTCCGCAAGAAGCTGTCTACCCTCGAGCACTTTCATGCTGCAAAGTGTGTCCTCCCAAGAAGGAAATCGATCCGGATACAATTGCTGATGATGTGGCTCAGTTTGATTTGACCAAACGAGGACCCACAGAAAAGCAAGTGCTGGAAGCTGGAGGTTGCAAGTTCCGAAGTGAATTGAGGACAAACGGAGAGGAATGGAATCCCAGGCTGGAGCCTTTTGGCTACACTCCTTGTGTTGTTTGTTCATGCAGAGTAAGTGAATATATAATAGATACATGAGTATGTTACATGTGAATCAGTGGTCTCTCACACCCTAAAACATACATACATGTTACATGTGATGCTAAATCCTGAAAATGATAGCTAAATGTGTCTTTGTAAATAATTGCAGAACGGAGAAACAAAATGTGCAAGGAAGAAGTGTCCATCCCTTACATGCGGAGTCACGGAGAAAGTGGAAGGAGACTGTTGTCCTCGATGTGTTGAGTCAAAGGGAAGTAAATCTACTCCAACATTTCTAAGTGGAAATGCAAATTCAAGACAGCGTGCAAAAGTACCTTCAAAGCAACGAGCGAAACCACCTCCAGCGTGATGAGAGAAAGCGTCGCAACTATTGACTGTATGTTATTAAGTTATGGAATAAGAACGGAAGAGTAATCAAGAAATCCACCGAGATTCTTGAGTTCTTAGCTGGAAATCCCCACCAATGCATTCATTAATTTGATTAAGGTAATTATGAATGAAGGAGATATATACGCATCGTACCTTTTACTCTTCTTTCTCTCCAAAATACACATATATAAAAACACTAGCCATTATTTAATAGTTGTAAACTGTTTTTATATTAATTTGTCGTACACTGTAGCACTTAAGCATATTATGCATTTATTACCCACATATACACACACAGTCAGCGTCACAAAGACTTCATTTAGTGTGACTTAATGAGGAAGTTATACTTCTGGTGCAATGATAATTGTGAGTAGATTAGGAATTTAAAAAGTGTATTAAAATTCAAGTATTATAAAGTAAAAATAGGGAGATGGAGAGAGATTTCTGAGGCAGCTGGAATGTCAGAAATAGTTTGCAGACTCTTATGGTTTAGATTAGTTAATTATAATTAGGAAGATGGTAGATTAAAGTTAAAGTAGTGTAAATATTACGGATATAATATTCGCTAAGCAAAGTCTTAAATTGCTGTAACAAGTAACACACACGCCGGACTAGCTAGTTCAACACTTACAACTTACATTAGTTAAACTACGGTTTGGGTTTAGAAGAGTCAATCGAGAGATTTCTCAAAGAGGCTGATACATGAACAATGAATAAATATTACGTAGTTTCACATTAGAATTAAGTATTTAAAGCTCGCCATTGTGTAACATTAACTGTAAGCCGCTTCACTTGAGACTTTACAATCACACAATTCATTCAAATTCTTGTTACCTTATTAATAAAGTTAATCTCTGCATATAGTTTTAATACTTTAGTGTCTTAAATCTTTAGTGAAAGGCAGGTGAAAGCTTAGAAGATATATACTCTCGCTTTACAAGCTAAATATACTCTGTAGAAGAGCCCAAGTACAGATTCGAATTTCGAATGAGTGAGTTACTTAAAGAAAGTTTCCGCATTTCAGTTTTGGTTTCACTGGGTGCTAATCTGCACTTAAATTATAATTTCCTTATAATTTTGTTAATTTTGTTCACATACTGTGTATTTTTGTACGGAGCGATATAGAAGAATTAAACGGTGAACTGTTTGTACTGAAGAGAATGAGACGCTGGGAAGCCATATAAGTTGAAGCAAAGAAACTTGAGGGACGACATGATATATAGGATACTTTGGTAGAGTTAAGGCTTAAAGATAGCACACAGAATAGCAGGTCGAAGTTGTGAGGGGAAAGGTTAAAGTCGGTTTGAGGATTGGTATCGCAATGTGATGATTTCATTCACCTCTTAGCGTGTGTGTTTAAATGGGATGTGCCAAAGACTGATTAAACCTAAAGATACTTACGATAAGTGACCTATTATTATTATTATACGGAGAAGCGGATATGCAGCTTGCACTATTGCCGAACATAATTATGTAACAATTTATAATAGATACACTGATGATTAATTCAGATGTATGGATATTTCCCCACCTGCGTCAACACACCATGCCTCCTTTAATGCTTCATCTACATATATTATTACAATAGTGTGTTTCACTTGATATTTAATACTTTTGTTTTTCATGCATTCTTTTTTGTTCATTCTGCTTCAGAGCTTAGACTATATAAGGAAATCATAGTAGTTTGATTGTGTTGATGAACTGCTGCATAATTCTATGATTATTAATGCGGTGTCATGTGTCATTCCTCGACTGTTTTGGATGTTGCCAATATTGCTCTCGTTGCCATTCTTTGAACTCAATCAATTTAGTCATATTATTTGTTTTTCAATTGAGCTTATCTTACTAAACTTAAGCTTAGAGCGGATGGAGATATCACAACTTATTTAATAACATTCTTTTAAGTTTTAAGTATTTAGCAGGCTTATTATTTAACCAGAGTACATATTGGTTTTATTAACTCATTTTACCACTTGGCTAACATTAAGCTTGTATATTTTTGTTTGTAAAGTATTCTTAGGTATTAAACTAATACTTAGGTTTTATAAGAAACTCATGATTCTCAAAGTGCCATAATTTTATTTTATTGCCGCTTACACAACTTTATAATACTTGTATAGTTTACTAATGACTAATGATAAATATGCATTCATGAATACTTGTGCAGAGTTATTGGGTACACACAGAAGGATTCGCCAGTTAACAAAGAATCAGTTTTTGTCATTTGTAAGTTGCCAATGCTGCTAGAGATTGCCATGTAGTATTTATATCATCACACACACCAAGTATAACTAACTCGCAGGTAGTTGGATTGTTAATATAACCAGTATGGATTACTATATCCAGCATTATTTTTTTTAATTTGTATATTATCACATTAACTTTAGTAATAAGCGGTTAAGCGTTTGTACTCTTGCAGCAGCAACAAGAACAGAACCGGCAGGTGGTTATTTACAACAGACAGACACACACGACGGGTACTGTTGAATCAGTACTGCCTTATTTAAACGTCTTCTTCAGGCCGAGCGTTAAAGGCTAACGATTTCGATAATCATTTGCAAAAGAAGATTCTGGCTAGAGTTTTGTTTTGCTGAAGGCGAGAAGTGTATTATATAAAGATTGTATTAAATATTAAGCACGGAGGTTCTTATTGTTCTGGTTGTATAACGAAGTGTTCTGAAAACTGGAGTGCAAGTGTCTGGAGTTGATTTTCAATGAAAACTTGTTATGTTGCGTTAAAAAAGTGTTAGAGATGATGTATCTCTAGTATTATTGAGCTGCTTGCAGCATCAGTGGCATGAAAAAAAGTTCCTATTAATTTTAGTTTTCCATCAAATTTGATGTTAATAAGGTTTAAAAGATGTATGGTGCCCATTTATGATGATGTAATACACAAGTTGTTCATGTAAGCTTCAACACGCTAACTTCATTATAATGTCCTTAGCTAATCAATAAAACATAGACGCTTTCGTTGGAAATATTTTCTGTGTATGTCTGGTGGAAATTCATTTTACTTCATATTACATTATTGATAGTTGCATATAGCATCCCCCTTCATCGTTACCTTCATTGGTATCTATTTTATTCAAAAGTTGAATTCAAGAACTTTCTACAAGAAATGGTGAACGTTAAAACTTTCGAACAGCATTCCACTTGGGTCACATCACATTTGGAGTCTCCGATTCGTCGGTTGGACGCAATAATGGAAGAATCTTCTAGTGAAGAAGAATCGTCAAAGATGATCTGCGTATAATAAAAACAAAGTATGGTCAGGTTATCATCTTGAAGTGGAAATGAGAGCTTCACAATTCTGGAATCGCTTACAGAACATCCACGAAGCAGCGCAACATTGTAAAACTACGAAAAACATGATTAAAACTAGGAACATGACGATGATGGTGGTTTTGCATTTTCCTTCGTTAGGTGGGTCGTCGTAAATATCTGCTACTTTGTGTGTGTCTTTCGCGTGGGACTGGAGAAATGCCTCAAGATCTGTTGAGCTTGCAGCTTGAAGAAGAGCTTCATTGGAGGGACCTGATTCCAGAGGATTTTGAGACTTTTGTATATGACGCATATATTTCCGGAATTTCGGATTCTTGTCAAAATATTTAATCTCTTCATCAACTTGCTTATTTGCAGGCTCCTCGATCTGCTGCTGTTGATGCGGTGGTCCAAGTTTAAGGGGGAATGGTATAGGTCGATACGCCGAGTAACGCCGGCGAGACTTGAGAACTCTTTGCAGCACCTTGAACAGATCGACTTTGGACTTCTCATGATTGATGTTGAGGACAAGGTCACCTTTCGAGTTAAAGCTGGGGGTGCTAGATACGCTACCTGTTGCTCTGATGGGTTTAGGCTCCTTATGATCATCTCCCATTTACACAAAGGGTACCATTTACCCTCATCAATCGGTATTATCATCGAACCACGCCCAGGGTATTGGTCACACTGTCACAAGGTACTGGTCATTCTGTTACGTTCATTTGGTGAAGGAGCGCTGATCTTCAAGAATCACTGGAAGCATCGTATCTATGAGTTACGTACTGGTAAGGGTCTCAATGAATTTCTTGGAGGTTTGAAGGACCCTCAAGACGAAGAAGAAGTAACTACCCAAAGGAACCTAAGATTACAACAGGTGAGCATTAAGGATGGCTATGTCAAGTAGACCATCAATGGAGTCCGTTAAAGAACGTAAAACTGAGAGCCGCAGTAAATTGTGGACAGATGTGAAACCTCAATTATCGAGGAGCAACGTCTCACTTATTCCTAGCAGTAGAGAGTCGTTTATTTATCCTAGTGGACTGAACTCACCACGTTTCGTGTTACCGTCTAATCAGCGTCCTGTTAAGCCCACGCTAACAACGCTCCTGAGACAAAACCAACTGTTAGCTAAAGACGCGAGGAAAGAGAAGGAGAAAGTAGATAGTTTCCTTCAGGGAAGTTCTGGACTGGACTACGAAGATTGGAAATACCGTAAAGAATACGAAGCCAAGAAGGAGACGGAGACTCGTGAGGCTAAAAGAATACTCCAGGCCAAATTAGCTTATCACAAAGCTAAAGCTGCTGCACAGAATGTCTTATCAACCAAATATGAGAATGCGTCGATACTCAAGCGCGAGGTAAATTGAGAGTTATTAGCTTTTATTTTTTATGAATCTGTCTACCTGGCTTTCATTCTGAGCTCGACTTTCCAGCGTCAACAACTGAAGAAGGAAGTAGTCACTGCAATGCGTGAAGAGAATGACAGGAAGCGAGCCCAGGTTGCAGAAATCCACGATGATTTCCAACACACCAAGCAACTTATAGAAGAAGTAAAAGAAGCTAAGAGAAAGCAAGCGGAAGAAATAAAGCAGCAGACGATGAAGCTCCAAGACGAGTCCAGATGGAAGGAACAACAACTTTTCAAAGCTAAAAGAGAAAAGATTAAGCAGATTCAAGCTGAAAAAGTAGCAGCCAAAATATCCAAGAAGAAGTTCAGCACTGCAGCGTTTATGACGGACATTGGATCTCCCGATGCTGACATTCTAATGAAACTGGCAAAAGAATCCCAAAAAGCTCAGTTAGAAGAAAAGCGTCGAAAAGTTTTTCAAGCTAAAGATGAGCGACAGAGGAAACTCAGAGATTTGGAAAGGAAGATGGAAATAGTAAATCAACGGAGTTATGACCAACGGAGACTTCATGCCAGAGCTATTAGTACAGATTTGGCATTTCCATCCAAGTTCAGAGATACCTTTGTGGACGACCAAGAACTTCTTTCGTTACAAAAGGAGCTTCAAAAGTTTAAGGTCAAAACTAGCAGCATTCCTAACAAAAATCCAATGCTTATTCCTCAGCCTATTTTAACTAACTACAAGTACAACCAACATAAATCTGCGCGATGGCCGTTTATCAGAAAACCGTAAAGTGATTTGTCATTAGTTTTTACACACACACACACATTTATTTATTGTGTAATGCGTCTCTTACTAATGATGATGTTTGTAGTGAATGATAATTGTGCTATGAATGTGTCGAATACAATTCCAGTATGACCTTAGTCTCAATTGACATCTTCATTAAATTAGTGTTCAATGCCGTAGTAGTAGTTCTTGACTTAAGTAAAGTTGTGGATGGAAGCAGTTGTGAGGCTTCACTCGTATATCCTATAACATTCATAATCTATGGGCACTTTCCTCTGTACTCAACCAAAAGTGATCTTGGTATTTTATTCTAAACTTAATTGTCAGGTGACGGGAGAAGGAGAAAGTTCATGGAGTCCGTCAGTAAGTATGTGTGAGAGATGGAAAGAAGTTGTTGGTATTTCCTCCCATTGCTTTGGCTTCTTCAAGTGCATCTTGCAAGTGGGGGAAGTGGTATTGGCGACGATGAGCACACGGAGGTAATTCCTCCTCCAGTCAGAGGATACGGGGAGCCTTGTACTTGTGACTCAGATTGTGACTTTAGCAAATGGTTGACGTGCTCCACAGCCACCGATGGTATTTGCACGTGCCTTTCGAAGACATTTACTTTCGACCATAACAGACAAAGTTGTGTGGTTAAGCTGGGGGAAAAGTGTTTTGAAATTGCTCAGGATTACACACAGTACAAAGATCTTCCTCCGTTCATCCGATGTGTTCCAGGGGCTTTTTGCAGCATCTCTGTAGGAGGACTTTGTGCTTGTAATACGTACGGGTACTATGAGACGCTGAGTAGGGAAAGGTGTGAGAGGAAGAAGGATTATGGGGCAAGGTGTTCCAAGGCTGTGGAGTGCAAAAGTGAAACTTGCCACGGAGGACTTTGTGCATGTCGAGATGGAGAGTATTACGACAAGTAAGTTTTTATGGATGGATTATATGGAATTTGTATAAGAAAGTTTAGACTGAGATTTATTTATGCTCCTCAGGATACGGGACAGATGCCTTGGCCTTGTGGGAGCTTATTGCTTTACCGATGACGACTGCAGGGACAATGCCATTTGTAACTCAATTCAAGGAGCCCGATGCAGTTGTGCGAAAGGATTCTCAGCGAATTTAAAAGGGGAATGTGTGAAGTCCCTGAATTATGGAGATGAATGTAACGCGTCTTTTCCATGTAACAATATTCAATTTGCGTGTGTGAACAGCCACTGCTCGTGCCAATATCCTGACCACCAGTCATACGACAAGATCTCAGGGAACTGTTTATCTCACTCTCACTCCGCTCCATGCCTGGGGGATGACACTTGTGTTCCAAACTCTCACTGTATTCTCTCGGGACTTCTCTCTGAGTGCCAGTGTTCTGAAGGTCATGTTGAGATGGCCGATGGAAGTTGCCAAGAGTATAGTTCGTATGGAAAGAAATGCCAAAGTGATAATGATTGCGACCCATTAGCATCTCTGACTTGCAAGGACTTGAGTTGCCAGTGCAGAGACGCTCTCACTTTTTACGATCCCCAGAAGCGTTTGTGCCGTGGCCTTATTGGGTTCAGACACTGCCAGCTTAATGATAATCTATGTGTTCAAAATGCTCACTGCCTGCAGTCTAATCCTGGACTCAAGCCTCGTTGCACCTGCGACAGTTCTTATGTTACCACTGCTAGTAGAATGTGTGTTGAAAAATTTGTCCCAGAGTAGATTTTAGAATTTTAGATAAAACAACTAATGCCAATGTGTTACTGCCTGATCAGAATAAATCACGTGTGCGAAATCTAATTCTTGTAACTTGTGTTGTCGAGCATTGCAGTAATAATCTGAATGGAACATTTATGTCATTTACAGTCGAGTGTAAAACTTATGGGCTCAACATATGCAAACATATGACGCGTAAGCCAACTCGTAATTAGGATGCATGAATTTAACGAATTCGTTTTAGGATCCTATTTACGATGAACTCATCCCGTGCTGGATTCAGTACAAAACCCTCACTGCTCCTGTTGGAAGTTTCCAGTTGTAATAAAGTATACAACTTCCTGTTCAAGATGTTCTGCTTCCACAAAGGTTGTCCAAAGGAGACAATATTTTTTGGTATTGTTATCCTGTTTAGTACGCTTCATGTAAAAAGTGGGAATGGAATGATGCGAGCGTTTGGAGATACTTGTGGACCAGGAGACCCTTGTTTGGGGTCACAGGTTATTTGTTTAGTAAGTGGAATTTGTGACTGTGTACATCCTGATGAAATGACTTATGATCAGTCATCAGAAACGTGTTTCATTAAATTGGGACAGAGGTGCAGGGAGAGTTCCGAATGTTTTAAAGGAGCAGAATGTATTTCTGGGATTTGTGTAAGACTTTTAATCATTCGAGTAGATTGAAAATGTCTGAGTTCACAGATTTCTACTTCTTGATATACAATACAATTGATAGAAATGTGATGCCGGATTTTTCCCTTCGCCAGACGGGTCTCTTTGCAATCCTAAAAAGATGTACAGAGAGTTCTGTGCATCTGACGCTGAGTGTGGGTGGAGTGTCAACCGGTGGGATCAAGCTCACCAAAGACAATTGAAATGTCTGAATGGGCTTTGTCTCTGTGATAAAAAGCGTATGAACAACCGTTGTAGATTTCTCGATAAGGAGTGCATGCGGAATGAAGTAGAGTATGAATTTTTGTTTCATGAATGAAGATGACATTTACGATTCCACTAAGGAAATATGCGTTGGACTAGTTGACACCGAGTGCTTTGGAGACTTTGAAAGTTGCACCCAAAACGCTGTTTGTCTGCCATCACTAAACAACAGTTCAAGAATGAGCTGCCGTTGCAGCGAAGGTTTTGCAAGGGATTCTTACATGGAATGTGCTAAATCATACGGTCAAATGTGTGGGAAGTTGGACAAATGTGCTGACACACATTTCACTTGTATAGACGGAATATGCGTGAGTTTAAGCATTTAATGCTTCTAATGTGTTTTATCTTTGGCTGATTTAAAGATTTGTTTATTGGTTTTTTCTTTTCATTGAACCATACAGAAGTGCAAATACCCTCTTCATCAAGTGTACGAGGAAAAGACTTCCGAATGTTTGAGTATGTGAATAGCAAAGTGTAAGAATATGATTGACGATCGATTGAATCATGAAATATTATGAAAACTGTGTAGGCCTTGTCTCCGGTCCGTGTACATTCCCGAAAAATACACAAATGAATTTGGCCACAGTATTCAGGGATTTCCAAAAATGTGTGAAAAATGCTCATTGGTAATTTCCCAGAATTTATTTTCAAAACGTAAATAGGTCCTAGCAGAAATTCGGAAAATTTTTTTCAGCGTGGATAAGGAAAACTATTCAGAGTGCGAGTGCAAACCCGGATTTGTAGTGACAAGATCTGGCAATTGTGCACCTGGATATGGAAGACCCTGCGATCCCGGAGATTGTGACCCTGATAATCTTTCAGGACTTTTTTGCAGGTACGTAAGCCCCGATCATTCTGCTACCGAAATGAAATTATGACTTTTTAATCTTCTAGGAATGGAGTGTGCGATTGTTTGGTATCTTGAAATAAATTAAATATACTATGAAAAGAACTATACATAAAAAGCTGCTGTTTATGTAACAGGACTTGTTTCAAGCGTATGATTCTTCGATAAAAACGGTAAAAGTTTTATGAAAAAGGTTTATCTTGAAGATTTGTATGAAAGTAGGTCTATTCAACTCGTAAATTAGTGCCGTGGACTTGTGGGATCTCGTTGCACCGTAGAAAAGCCAGCATGCGTGGAGTTTGCTAGTTGTGTTGTACCTGACCAGAAATTACCTGGCAAATGTCTTTGTGAGTTAAACATCATTCAGTCATTTAATTTTAAGAAATTCTAAAGAATGTCTTTCTCTCAAGGTGACAAATATTCTGTGGAAACACCTAACAGGACTTGTGATTATCGAGTTAGATGATCTGCAAAACTCCGCCCCTGCAAAATAAAATGAAACATTTCTTTGTAATTAAAAGTACACATTAATTTTTGGTTTAAAAGGTTCATTTACATTCACAAGTTTGTCACGAGATGAGCACCACACATAATCGTTTTACCTGATTTTTTAAAAATATATTTTAAAAAGTCCCGTAGTAGAATGCATTACATACAATTTTTACGCTCAATATTCTCCATAATCCTTGTTCTGGATTCTGCAAGCTCACTTAGGATCGAAAGGAACCCTTCAATTGAAAACATTCAATCCTCAACTTCCAGTGAAAGAAACACAGTTGTTCTAAAGTCTTACGGGGAACTGTGTAAATCCAATAAAGATTGTGCCTTTCCATTCATCTGTGACACGAATAAAACACACAATTGCATCTGTGGATCAAATAGAATCGCGCAGCGTCTCCAAACAAAAAGTTTCACTAGTTCTTCTAGTAAAGCCGATCCAAATCCACGGGTAATTTGTCCCCTCCGAGCTGGAGCAAGTTGTTCAAACTACGGAGACTTTTCCCCTGGGGGAAAGTATTATCAAGAAAGTATAAAGAACTTTGGGAAAGTCTTTCTAAAACATTTAGGTCTTGTTGGTAAACTGAGCAGCATCGATGATGAGAAGAGTTCCATAATCCCTGGAGTGAATGGAGACGACTCATGTGTTGAAAATGCTCGTTGTGACGGGTATATTTGCGTATGTAATCCTGGGCATTTTAAAGACTTGAAGACAGGAGAATGCCTGAAGAAACGGTCGATATTTCAAAGATGCGAGAGAGATGATGAATGTGGGTCAATTGGGTATGACTTGGACGAACAATTGCTCACTTGTGGACGAAGTAGCAACAGATGCGAGTGTCCTGGTCATCTTACATTTGATATTAGGACAATGAAGTGTCATATTCCTGTGGGAGGTAAATGCGACTATTTCCCTATGGAGAGTGATTTGGAATGTGTGCCAGACTCGGAATGTCTGGAACCTGAAGGTGTCTGCCAGTGCTTGTCGGGCTTGAGACGAACTCTCCAAGGAACATGTGGAGTTGATCATGGTCTTCCTTGTGGAAATGGACGGAGTTGTTCAGACCTGGATTTGGTGTGTAGAGCTGGAAGATGTACGTGCAAGTTTCCTGCTCATCAGTATTTTGATGATGTGCTGGAAGCTTGTGTGGGTAAAGTAGGAGCACCTTGTGACCTCATGAAAACCTCTGAGACAATGAATGACACGATTCTCTACTCCTGTACCGTAAACTCGGTGTGTCGAAATAGAAGTTCTGAAGATGGTGACAGGGAATGTCAGTGTGTCGAAGGGTTTGATGAAGATGAGAGTGGAAAGTGTGTCAAAAGCTTTGGGGCGGAATGTGACGACGATGACACAGAATGCGATGAAATAGCTCAGTTAGTTTGTCTCAATGGGAAATGCTTGTGTCCTGATGGTCTTCAGGTGTTCGATAAAGTGTCGCGGAAGTGTCAAGGACTTGTTGGATCCCGATGTAGAAGCAAAGACAACGGGGGGACGATAAGTTCGTTTCGCAGTACGAGTATTCCATCTACTTGTGTTAAGCACGCTGTTTGTGTAGAACGAGTTGAAGGTCTTGATGGGAGATGCGAATGTTCAAGAGGATACGAAGAAGTCTCAGGAACGCGGAGCTGCAAGAGGAAATCTTCCAAGTTTTTACATGAATGGACAAGCAGTGAACTTGCCCAGGTTTAGTTGATCATGCATTAATTTCTTGCTAAACTTGGCTCTTTACGAAAGTGAAAATTACATCGTCATATCCTTCATATCTAATGTATGTACTTGTTTAATAAATTATCCTGCCAAACACGTACCCGTGAGCAATCTATCCTTCAATGTTTTATTAAATTCTCTAGTAAATAAATGTTTGCAAAGGAACCTACTCAAAAACAGGAAGAAATAAAATGGACGGAACTTTCTTTTTTCATGAGCATTAAACATCCCATTTTAATTTAACATATGTGAGACAGACCATTAAATCTCATTCTGTACGAATAATGAGGTCAAAGTGACAGTTTTGGGTTGTACCAATTGATGCACTTAATAAATCCCATTAGATGTACAAAAAATAGAACACGGTTTCATTTATTGAATGCCATCTCGTTCACAACTTCTCTGGTCGGGTTGCATCAACATTTTTTATGAAAGGCATATGAGATTAAGTCTGGCTTGTTCAATTGCTGCAATGGAAGATTCGATGGTATAAATCAGGAGCCTTGGGGTCAATTAGTAATTGACTTGAAGATTAATTTAGATTTTATGGCTAGACCACCTCCATTACAGCTTTCTTCATTCACACATTCGATCCTCTGGATCTTCTTTCCAAGTTCTTCCCAAAAATTCTTTTTATTCCACAATAATGGTAAGTAGTTTTTACTTGCTGTGTAAATTGCTTTTGCCTTCCAGTTCTAAATTCATATGATGGGAATGTGTTGTTCCCAGTTGAGTCGTGAGTATTACATAATCTGTATAATTGAACCCACAGGTACGATTATCCTACGTGCCTTCATTGGTCTCGATGGTACTGATTCAGCTGCTGCTGATTGTCACCACCCACAGTAAACTAGTAGCAGGGCAGGGAGTTTTGGGTCAAGGATATCATGAATCCTGCAGTGAATCTTTTCCCTGCAATGGAATAAAGTTCCTGGAATGTCAGAACGGAAGATGTGAATGCGTAGCCAAGAACGAGATAATGTACGACCAAGAGACGAACCAATGTTCAGCTCTTGTAGGATATTCTTGCTTAAGACACATTCCAGGGGAGACAGATGAGCACTCACTTAAGTACCAAATAGCCTGCGTTCCAAACGCGAAATGTTCTTATCCTGAAGACATTTGCCAATGCGACTTCCGTTTCTATAAAGGCACAGACAATAAATGTCTGAAGCAAAAAGGATACGGGGAAAAGTGTTCCGCCGAGGACCAATGCGATAAATTCAAATTCCTCTCGTGCATCGGAGGCACTTGTACTTGTGATAAAAGTCATCTATACGATAGGAAGAATGATCGGTGCATTGTTGTTGTTGGCTCGGAATGTACCAACATTGACTACGTTACCATCAACGAAGAGCATTATAAGGTAATTTGCTAATAAGTATTTCGAGAATTTTATTACTGCAGTGTATGTCTTGAAATTTAGAAGTTGTATGGAATTGTCCCACAGGGAAATGAATGCCCTGAAGATGCTGTGTGCAAAATGTCTCAGCCTAATTCAAACAAGGGAGTTTGCGAGTGTCGAGAAGGTTTTATACTTTCTTCAGACAAAACTTGTGGACGAGACTGGGGAGATGAATGCAGCGTGGATAAGAAATGTTCAGACATTCAATTTACTTGTAGAAATGGAAGTTGTCAGTGCAAGTATCCGCTGCATCAGCATTATGATGAGAACACGAGGAGTTGTGTTTCGTTGGCCGGTGGGCCGTGCGACTTGAAGGTGACGGGATGTGTTCCAAACGCTGTGTGTCATGATGAAGGTCCTCACAAACATTGTAGGTGTGTACCTGGGTACACTGAGGACAATGATGGACACTGTGTCAAAGCTTACGGGACAACATGTGAAACAGACGAAGAATGTGACTCGATACCTCCCCTTGCTTGCATTGATAATTCATGCAGCTGTCCAGACAAACTTCAGGTTGGTTTCCAGCTGGACTGACTGATATTTTATTTGGAAAGGGTGTGTTTCTTGATTATATGACTTGATGTGTATTTATAGATTTACAATGACAAAGCCAGGATGTGTATAAGTCTTGTTGGTGGACGATGTCGAAAAGATGCCAATGTTACGGCTGCTGTTTGTCCACAAAATGCATATTGCATTAAGACATATCCTCAGCTGACTTATGGACGATGCATGTGCACCAAAGGAATGTCCACTACGTCTAGTAGACTTTGTACTAAACAATGACAAATTGTCCAAGAGACAATAAGGTCCTTAGCAAGTAACGTAGTTGTATCTTTCCGCTGTGTATCATCATTTGTCACTTATCTTGTGATTCATATCTTCACGATGCAATAAATGATTTAATGTGTAAGTCTTCCAAAGTGTTTTCCAGAGCATAAAGTGTCTGATGCATACATATGACTGTTCATCTCAACCGTGAAATCTTCCACTCCTCTACAGTGAGTGTGTACGTGACTATGGCACGTGTTATCGTCTTCGGTGTCTCACCGAATACTAATGGGATGATGATCTCTGTATTGGGAATAACCAATGGTACCACAATGGCAGAGAAAGTGGTGGAGGTAGAGATGATGATGAGAAGGGCTTTCTCCGGGAGAAAGTAATGAGAAGATCGATAAAGTGCAAGGGATAGTGTGCAGAGGCAGACTCACTGAGAGTGACCTCCGATTCTTCCAGCATCTTCCTTCCAGTCCTTCCAGAAGACGTCATCTCTCCGCTGCCGGATCCAAACCTAAAGGTTCTCGGAACTTTAGTTTTCTCCTGGCTGGAGTCTGAGAACTTTAACGCTGAATACGGGAAAAATATCGTTTACATATAAACCATAACGCAACAGGTATATAATGTACAATATTTATTAGCACATGCACTAATTTTTGACGGGGTATAATTTCTAATCATTGGTGTAATTGGATTTCCAGGAAACTCTAAGGACAGGCAGAAGCAATGAAGTTCCAATTGAAGGTTGGACTCATATTGGGAGTAACGCTGGTGCTATTTGCACTGGCTGAAGGGAACGGCCACAGGCAACAGTACGGAGAAAACTGTTCTAAAAGCAAGAAATGTGATTTCACGAAATGGCTGCGATGCAAAGAAGGGAAGTGTACTTGCTTCCAAAGCAATCCAAAAGACACAACGAAGACAGACTTGTACTATGACGAGAGTACCAAAAGGTGTGTGGGAAAAAGTGGGGCAAACTGTGCCCAAAAGTTCTACCCATTTGATGATGAAGATGCTCATTACTTTCACCTCAGAGGTGCTACCACAAATCATTGGAGGTTAGGGCTTAAATCGTTTTAATGCTAAGGAATGGTAAAACTTCGAGTCAGATGGCTTGAGAGGGATTTAATTTTAATTAAACTGGACCTGCATTGCAGATATGGAAATGGATCTCTCCGATGTGGTGCTAATACTTTTTGTGACTTTGACGGGGTTAGTCACAATTGCAAATGCAGGCAGAATTACTACGAGGCTGATGATGGAAAGTGTTATAAGCTTAAAAGCTACCAAGACTCATGCACGACTAACAAGTAAGTATATAATGTGTGTGGTTTAATTACTCTTGCAATAAGTGTTTAAAGTGTGTCCCTTGTGTGTCTGCAGGGAGTGTGACCCACTGGCTTTCCTCAGTTGCAAGACCGGAGTCTGCTCTTGCGAAAAACCAGATAATCACTTGTACGATGCAACCTTAAACAAATGTGTTGTCCTTGCAGGACTTCCATGTGAACACAGAATAAGTAGTTTTGACAGTCACGGAGTGGATGATTGTGGGAAAGACGCTACGTGCGAGAACGACGTGTGTCGATGTCATTACGGAACTCAAATACATTCTGATAGGACGTGTCAACTAGGATTTGGTTTGCAATGTGGGCCTGACCTTCCTTGTGGCGACTCTAAGCTTAGTTGTCGGTATGGAAGGTGATTCTCGAACTCTTCTACCTACTTGTACTTACTTGTTGACAGATAATGCTTTGCTCGTATGGTTAACAGGTCGAAAGTCTGTCAGTGCAAGTATCCTCTGCACATGAAGTATGACGAGATAACCGGACAATGTGGTACTTACGGATAAACACATAAAAACTATATTGATGACTTGTTAAAACATATTATGGCGAAATACGGATTACTTAAACTAAACTTTAATTTAACAGTTGGAATCGCATCGGGTCCTTGTGTTTTCAACGATACATCCGAACTGGCAATCCAATGCACTAAAAACGCGGAATGTGTTCAACGCGGATTGTTTTCAGAATGCAGGTGTAAGGAAGGTTACTTGCAAACGCCCAAAGGAGATTGTGTCAAGGTTTACGGTTCCACTTGCGAGTTGGATGAAGATTGTGATCCAGTTGGACCTTTGGCTTGCATAAATTCACACTGTAACTTGATGACTGATTTATTAGTAGAAAGATTTACGATTAACAGATGTCCGTTTATTTTAAATGACTTTAGGTGAATGCCAAGATCTTCTGTTGAGTTATGAGTCTAACTCACGGAAGTGTAAGGGACTTGTGGGTATGTATATAGCGTACTTTCATTATATCACATCTTCCAAAGTTGTTACATCACGTTTTGGAGTCTGTATTCATTAAATACTGTAAACATTTCTATCAGGTTCTCGATGTAAAATGGATGAAGATTCGTGCATTGAGCACGCGAGCTGTACAAAGTTCGAAGAAGTCAGTGGTGGAAGCATCGGGAAATGCTTGTGGTATGTGGGTTAATCAAAATCAATTAATTTAAGTTGTCTATGGGAATAGGAATGTAGCTGATTGATTTGTGTCTTAACTCTTACAGCAATCGAGGCTACCAGGAGACTGTAAATCGTACCTGTACCTAAATCAGTCTGTATTATTCACTAGTACTCATATATAGTACTGATCGGTCGCTGGCGATGAATCCATCTAATACAGAGTTATACACCCGAAAACTTCCTTTGCTGACCTTCCTGACTAGTAGGCGTAGAGGTGAAGGCTAAGTCAACAAATTCAATCGAAATTACATTAACAATTAAAGGGTTTAAACCGAAATTTAATATTCGTTACTCCTTCCGACAGTATTTTACTCGAATTACATGAGATATCAAAATACAAGTTTGCAATTACTATATTATTATTGCAGATGTGTATAAACCTGTTCAGCAACGTATTCTTGAATTTTGTCATTGTGTTTACCGTTTACCTGAAAGTGTCAATTTAATGTGTAGTGGCAAAGGAAAATAGTGTTCAAGTTCCGAGTTTCTATTCAAAGGCAAAAGGGGAAAAGGTGCCAAATGTTGATAACTTCCAAATACATGGTCGTTGATTGTATATATGTTTTCTGGATCGATAAGTAATCCATATAGGATGATTCTTCGCAAGTAGAGCCGTTTTCAAAATGTTAAATGTTACATCTCGTTATAGTTAAATGTTCTTGTTGATTGTTATATTGAAGTTCTGAATGAAAATAAAAAATCCTGTTGATTTGTTCTGGTCTGTTGAGATCAATTGCACATTAAATCTGTGCTGTACCTTCAATGAATGATTTTGATTATTGACAAGAATGAACACTTTGCATGATAATGGCAGGCGTGGAAATCAAAGTTTGTGTTAGTGTCAACGGGAATATTAAAACAATTCCTTAGGCTTGCATTTGAACTGATCAGCCACATGTCTCCTGGCAGAGCAATAAAAAAGAAGTGTTTATGAGACCTCTTTTGCCTTTTACTGTGATACGGTTCACATGGGCTGGACGCTTAAATTGGCTATAATATGTCTCGGTCGACCTTCAGGTTGCCATTGGGCATGCAGTGATGAGGTGAAAGTGTCCTTTTAAGGTCTCCGTTAACTGACGTTGTTACGAAGGTTTCCGGCAATAAAAGAAATTGAGACAGGAAAGTGCTCATGTTGCGTTGCTCGAGCCAATTTCGTAGTGCAACAAACGACCTGCACAATGTACGAGTTTGAGTTAAAGGTGGGCGCACTGGGAGGAAATGACACTGAAATAGAAGCTTAAATAGTACACTGTCGTAATTTAAAGGGAAAATGTTCTGCTCCAGGCTTCTACTTGTAATACGACGACCCATTGGATATTTTGGATAATAATATTCTATTGTGGCTTCATTTTTCATGCTTCGTAATAAGGTAGACGTAAGTAAATTTTCAGAGCATGTTTTCGATTGGTTGACATCACAGAACCAGAGATAAATGTATGGGGATCTACAAACGAACTTCTAACAAATTTTCTTTTCTATGACTTTCGCAGTAAATCATTGCTCAACCTAGGAGTAATGGATGGCTAAATAAAGGTCTCTTATCTGTAGTCTAGAGCCAATAATAAAGAACAGAACTCATTTGGCATCGACGAAGCACATATAACATCTACGATTCAGAAAAAACGCTTTGTCAAAAATTCACTTGTTCTATTTCTCCGAAAGAAAGCACAAAATGTGCTCACATAAAATATAGTGCTGTACGAGCTATAGGTACCAAAGACAACAGCCGCAAGGAGTTTTTCAACATTGCGAAAAGGGAAGAGACTGTTTTCTCAATTTGCAGATTGTAATTTGATATCCTTGAACTTATAACATGATATTCTTTCTACCTGTAGATGCTCCAAAATTCAATTATTCTTAGTCATACCTTCATGTTATGTTATAAAGTTATAAACACAAGAGCTGCTTAGCTTGAATCTCAAGCATCTTGATTTGAAATTCTGAGACATACCTTGTGTTTGAAATGTGACATTGTTATGTACAAAGAACAGGTATTGTTGTTATATATGTTATGCTAAAACGAAGACAAGCTCAAGGGCACGCGCAATAAACAGGTCCTCGCTGTGTCCTTCGTGGCATTTAATTCTCTTGATATTTACATCTTATGAATATTCTATTATGAGTCAATTGTCCTATAAACGGTTCAAAATTGATGTCATTAAAGTAACATACATTTTGTGAATGCCTCTAACAACATGTAAAGAACAGCGGATCAGAGATAAGGAAGGAAAGTGAATGGGAGGTATAATCTGCAGCCATTACGTTGTACTTATCTTAAATCTTTTATTGTGTATTAAACGATGAGCTCTATATATACAGCGCTATTGCATACTTAGGTGAATAATTCGCAACATTACCCGTAATTCTAAATTGAAATCAGTGTTTTGCCAACAATTCGTAAATATGGGTCCTACCACAATTACGATTCTGAAGAACCGTCATTCTTTGAGTTTAAACTGCTTAGGGAATCTCCTTCACCACAAAACAGCTTTGTTTGATACAGGAAAGCTGGGAGTAGGCAGACAATAAACACTATATACTCCAACCCATGAATAAGTAAAGTTGTGAATTGCTTTCTCCGTGCAGTGCCACATTGCCAGGTGCACGGTGGAGTTATTTGCATCCATAAAATTGTTATTTGAGAGATTATAAAAATTTTATGTGTAAGAATCAAAAATGTTACTGCGGAAGAAGAAACTACGGGTGGTGTAGATGTTGCTGCAGGCTGTATATACTTTGTGTCTGTATTCTACCTGCAACCTCCTGGGATTTATGAGATACCGTGTTTAACGTGTAAGAAGTGTCTTATTTCTCTGGCTTGCAACTCCAATCCGTCTCTGACGACTCTTTACACACAGTCCCATAAAATACTTAAATGTTCATCTTTATTCCGTCTATTTAGCAATTTGGGTCCTCTCAAGACAGGAAATTGCGGTGAGACTGAAGACTATGGAGTCTGAAATGTGGATGGTCAGAATCAAAGAGCACTTCATAACTACCTCATTCTTTTAGCTTTGAAGATAGTTTGAATAGAAAGTATACTTGGGGATATTGAGTTTGAAGGTTGAAAGTCGAAAGTCATGCATGGTGAACGTGTTCTGTGGACAGAGATAACATAATTTGTTGAAATATACCCGATGCAAATCACACACACATTGTACGCAGTAAATGTGAAGCGCTGAATCGATATCTCCAACTAGACATTTACCTTCACGATGACAGGAGAAACCAAAAAGCTAGACAGAATGTCTTCTGCATAATGTAAGATTGTAAAACAAAGTCACGATATAGTCTGTAAAGGGGCTTTCCTTGCGTATAAATAATAACCAGGTTTCTGTTGGTTAAAAAGTGTGTCAGTATAAATCAATAAAGTACAAGTAGTCCTGAAGGACTCGCATCATTTGCATAAGATTTTTCAGCTACCTATGCCATAGAATGGACACGTTTGATAAGACTAGATGTGACGCGAGATTTAGATCGAGAGCAATGGTAGTCTTAAGTGCGTCGTTTTGCTTTCTCCAGCTTATTAAGTTGTGCGTTCACCGTTTGTTAGGCTTAAGTTGTTGAGAAGCGAGTGCCTTGTGAGTGGTGTAAGTTTAATGGAAATCAGGAAAGAGGAAAAACGCATCTCCGTTCAACCCACGTTGTGTTCGCAGCTTTTACATGAGCTTTCTCTGAATCTGGCTCTATGGCATAAGTGCTTTCTTGTTTATCTTGTCGATCTTGTCTCGAGTTCTCAAATGATCTCATTACCACTGAGCTACCACTACCAAACCTACCAACCATTTTACTTGTTCCCTTTTCTACCAGCATCAATTTCATTCAAGACTCAGCAGTTGAAACTGCGTGCCCAGTAGGCATTTTAGTCTTAATGGATATTACGCTGGGATAGAGTCTTCATCTTACACACAAGGAAAGTCTGTCTCTCACGAGACCTTTGCTTTCTCTTCATAATGTATCCTCCTTAAATTTGAATGCACACTTCCATTGCAGGTTAAAAGCCTTGGAGATTTTAAGTCACTTATATAAACTCGCAACTGTTCGAATAAGAATCTGCTTACAACATTTTAAATCACGTAATGCATACGAGAGTTTGTAATGATAGTGTGCGTGCAAATATTTGCAGATCATGTGAAGACACTTAAGAAACCGAACTATACTTCGGAGACCATGAAGTCCCTATTGATTGTTGCGGTTTGAAATCTAAGAAGAAGTTTTGTTGAGAGAAAACACATTTTTGTATTTAAACATGATACTTCATTTTTTTCCTTATCATTTTGCGGAGCAGTAAGCATTGCGTGTACTCTTAGTGGAGAAAGTTTAAGAACTAGTGATGTGGACAATGTGGAGTAAAGGAAGGGTAAGGGGATCGGAAGGAAGAAATCCCATGTGTCAATACAAAGTCAGAAAAAGGGATAAATGAGATGATCTCTGGGGAGTTCCTTTCCAGCGTGTCAATTTAATCAAAGCAACTCTCTCTCTTCGCTTCCTTTTCACCAGCCAATGGGTAAATTAGGTTGTTCAAGACCTCGAATGTCAGTTACGGACGAACCCAATCGTACAATCTTCTCACACATTTCACCATTTCAGTCAAAGCAATTCAAGTTTTATTACAAAGACTGGAATCTAAAAAATCCTATTGGGTTCAAATACGATTTACTTGCATTAGCTCATCGCTGTTCGGCTAGCGTGTTCCTTCTTGGGAATGTTGATCAAATCGTCC
>JAQGAB010000032.1:0-64831 GCA_034696565.1 Isotomurus graminis
TTTTTGACCCTGAAGGGGTCAAGTTAGGTCAAAAAAATGGCTACAAAATAAATAGCCCGGAAAATTAGCATTAAGATTATGCTGGTCCGGATAAGCTGGGTGAAGGGGTTGGGGAGGAGTAGTGGATCATCCTCCGTCCAACTCCCTGTTATAATATAGATGTGAAGATTAGAACTGCACGAGTTTTGTACTGATGACTCCAGTACTTCGATTGTAATCTTCCTACTTTGGAGCTACTTACAACAGTTTGCTGACATAATGTGTAATTAATGAACAAACAGCAAAGAATGTACGGAACACTTTTTTCAAACAATCCACATGTGAACAGCTCCTTAAAGCAAGGCGTGTCAAACTTTGAGTTTGCTTGCTGGACAAGTTTCGAAGGCTTTAATAGCGTTCGTGAACCGAGGACTAGACTAGAAAACGAGCAAATTTTGTGGCCTTATGAAGCCCGTGCATAATGCGCACAAATTTTTACACGACTTTCAACAAATATTTCTATTCCTCAAAAATTCATCGGAACAATTGGTAGACGGGAAACGGTGAAGAGAAATTGAAAGTGAACATGAAGCAGCAACTTTTAGGTCATCAGATTTCAGATCATGTCAAAAATGAAAGGATTCGTTATGAGAATTCCACTTGATTGGCTTAAGATCTTTATTGAAGTTATAAAGAAGGATTTTAGTGGTTGCATCTTTTATCGCACACATCAAAATTGCATTTCGCTTCTGCATAAATGTGATCTTTGTGATTAGGCGCAGGTTATTTCAACCGATTCACAATTCTAATCTTTTGGATGCATGTACAGGTGGCTTTTGCCATGCAATGCAGTCGCCAAGATTTAAATAGCTTGTGACAAATCATTTTAAGCATTCGAAAGGTGACATGGATAATCAGAAAGTATTATTGCTAATAGAAAATTAAAGGAATTTTCTTTGATTTCATTGCCTTGCAAACTCATATAGCACTTGTACATATCATTAAGTCAACTGAACCAGTATTGCTGAATCACCTACTGATTATTTGAATTTGGTAAATTGAGTGTATTTGTGCATCATCAGAATATTTTTAACATTGTAATCATAGCTGTGCATTATGTATGAACTCGTACACTAGTTAACAGATGACTTTGAGAAATGTAGAGTTAATTACAATCTGGATTTCATGCCACATTTATACCTAAGAAACGAGGACTTCATTACAAACTACCGATTGAAGAATTGGAAGTATATTGGAATTAGAATTGAAATCATGTTTCATGTTACAGGGGAAAGGTATTTGTTAAGGTTAAGTATGAAACAACGTAGGTTGATTAACTGTGGTAATTACAGTAGTGATTATGCATGTACGTATGCATCTGTAATAGTGGTTTATGCAGTTAGATAAACAATTATTTCCTGTCACATTTTTCTAAAGGCATAAAATGTGCGAGTTAAAAAATTTCATACACGAGACTTCAGGTTTAAATTCTCTAAAAAGTTTGAAATTATCAAAACCACCAGATTATGATATAATAATTATGAAGAAACTTATATCCTGGTTAATTACATAGAAGACTTTGCTATTAATTAACATCATGAACTGACACGATAAAATTTAATTGTGAAACCCAAGTTGCGTTATAAATTTTGATTTCATTATATCGAGCGATTAAATAGTAGAATTAAGTAGTGGCAGTTCTCTTCTAATTGTGACCTGAAAGCTCATTACTGAAAAGTATAATTATGCACGTGTCAAGACAATACACGAATGGAAATTGTTCTCTATATTTTCTGCCTGTAGGTAAAACTTAAGTAAGGGATTGTAGACTTTTGCTGGAAACCTTGGTTTCGTAATCCAGGTGTGTGGTTTAAATAGAAAGGTTGTGTAAGGTGCTCCTTGAAATTTCGAACCCTTTCATCGTATACCATTTCACCGGTGACTATAGGTAATGTGCATAATACCGCAGAAATTATAAATAGTGAAGTAGAACACGCTACACAAGCAGAAACAAGTCTTTGTTTGCATTATATCTCTGAAAAAACCATAGCCGTTATATGGAATAATGTAATAATACGCTGGCTTGGTGTACACACCGTCAATTCCCATGAGGTTTTGTATCTGCCCAAGCTTATTGAAAGTTGCATAGGAAAATTCAAAGATAATATATATCTTCCACATGCCAGGGCAGTATCAGCCACCCTTTTCCTTCTCTCGCCCTCAATGTGAAGTATCTCAAGAAGATATTATTCTCCTTAAGAACTCACCCTCTACACGACTATGCTTTACTATAAGGCCTCTGCAAGAACAATCCTCTGCAAACTTGAACCACCTGAATGATCCACTGCAGCAGTTCTCTCGTCAGTACTGAACATCAGTTGCAAGTGTGTAGAGCCTCTGAATCGTTGTCGCGTCTCTCGTCCTTCTGTATCTCGTATTCTCAGAGTTGTACTTGCAGCAGCAGTAGCAGTTGTCCTACAAAACTCTGCAAACTGCATCTCTCTCCCAAACCTCACCTGACTGCTGCACTAAAGCCGGATCAAGTTCATTTTTAGTACTCAGCTCAGGTGGATGTGTGTGTGTGTGTAGTAGTTAGTAGTTGTACAATGCACTTCTGGTGAATGAAGTAAACCACCTTTAAAGCGATTCTGATAATATATACTCTTCTGGGATGGTGTGTGGTGCTGCGATAGTTAATTACAGGACTTCGTGACTGAATTGACAGTAATACGATTCTGTGTCCCCTTTGCATACTTCCCAACCTGGATTTACATTTCCAGCTTCGTGTTCTTGCAGTCACAAAGAGTCTCACTTTCGCGTTGGTTTCATCTGTAGAGACTCAGTTTATTATCTTCATTAGCTCCTCTAATCATTAATTGAGAACCATATTATAGAGAGACGAGTCCATAATCAGTCTCTCATGCAAACTGTAAACTTCAGTGACAAAGCATTCTCTCGTGGAGTCCAAGAAGTTCTTCTAAATAGTTCCTCCGTCCTAGAAACTAAACTGAAATTTCAGGTTTGCTATTTTTAACTCATGAAGTAAATTAAAGCAACAGGTGTTGGACTCCATGTACCGTACCTGTCTGTTGTGTGGCTAAGGGATTCATGCAAAAGGATTGTCTTAGTGAAAGACACACACATACACACATGATACTCAATATTTCATGGTGAGAAAGTTAACCTGCATGAAGAAGAACATTTTCATGAGCTTTTGAGAGACTCTCGTCAACCCTTCTTTTGTGGCCAATATTATAAATATAAACTCTCTCGAATGTTTGTGCATAGGAGTGATTGAATATCCTGGGAAATATTTTGGATCGAAGTGTGACACTCAAGTAAGTTTTAAAATCCATCTCGCATAAGCTTGTACTCTTAATATTTACGACTTGCTCGTCTGCTCATCCTTCATGGGTTCCGTATGGCTCTCTGGGAGGACTCGATTGCAGCGTTGACCAACATTATGATACATTTCATGATCTCTAATCAAATGACCGTGGAGATGAGTACCCCGTAGAATGTGTGGAGGAGAGACGAGGAATTTTTATATCTTTTTGTAATTGGCGATGATGAGGCTGTTCCCCTTTTGATGCCTTTTGACTCCACGCTAGCTTTCCTTATAGTTTGCATTACCTTTCCCAGTTTGCTGACAAATAATGGTTGAATACAGTCCCTCCATGTATTGCGATTTAAAAGGAGTATGAACAGCGGATTTCAGCCAACTGTGTCCTTTTAATTACTCATGAAATGCAGCAACAATGTATCTCCCGTTTAGTGTTGGATTTTATTTGGATTCGGTGTGTAAAAGGAAGTTCAGTCTGTGGACGTGCTTCCTAATGTGTAGTGCATACATTTTCTTGAGTGTATTTGCATAAGAAGTTAGTGTTCAAGTGAAAAAGTGTTTCTTGAGGGAGAGAGAGACACACACACATATATAGAAAGAATGGAGGGTGATTGATGATCAGTAATTGATTAGTAGTGAAGTGTTCATCAGATAAGGTTAGATTATAGGAATGAAGGAGTTGGCAGATATACATGCGGAGGTGTTGATACCAATGAGATGATGATCTAGGGGAATGGATGTGAATACAGCTATTAAACCATTTAGATAGTTTTTGACCCATTAGTCTCGGCACAGGTTGAGAGTTTTATGTTACTTACACACATACAAAGGTATCCGTGTGAGAGTTTTAATCTCATTTGCTCGTAAGATTGTGAACACTGAACTCACAAATGTGAAATGACTTTTGGCGTGTTAAGCGTTCAGAGTGTTGCTTTTAAAAGTGCAAATGGATGAACTACCCTTGTCTATGTTTCGTTCTAATCTCTGTGAGATGATGATGAACTGTGATTTTATCAGTTTAGTGGACCTTTTACATCTTATAGCGTTACACACAGTAGGACTCAGACTCCACATGATGAGGGCACTTTGTCTTTTCGAATTCTCGTATAAGGAATGATAATAATACACTCCACTCATCATGATAAAGAACTTGAGGGGGTTCAGCTTGGCCATTCTTTATGGCTTGTGTGTTGTTCTGAAAGGCGAGGCTGTATATTCTCTTAAAGTTTGCAAATGAACTCACACACTGCATAAGAACTGAAATTTCGGCCTTTATTCTGCTTCATTTCATTTTGGGCTGACCATAAATTATGAAGGAATGAGGTGCATACGCGTCATCTGATGTATTCAATTTTATTCATCCTTGTGATGTGATGTCCTTTCTGACCAGCAATTAAACTACTTAACAGGGACAATACCTTCAATTTTGTTTCCAAGAATTTATTCAAATCTAAAATTTGTACACAAAGTCTCCAAGTAACTGTACATTGGGTAGTGAGTGAGTGGGGTTCTTGTGAATTAAGAAACGTGACGGCGACAATATACTGTGCTAGGTGTTCATCACATTCAGTCAAATCTTGTTACACTCTTTTATGAATGTGTACATGAAATTTTTCATCCTACAGAAAATTAATGAGCACGTAATTTATTACCAGTCCGGAGGTCGTTGGATTCATGACTTTATTCGATTGAATTTATCGTCCCCATCATTTGATGAAATATTTCAGATAATTCCCCATTTCCCTTCTTAAGTACTTTTGACAATCTTTTGCTTGTAGTCGAGAGGGTGCCGACAAAATTATTTGGTGCATTGAATGCCAAGTAGACAAGTAATTTAGTATTTAGCACATGTCCGTGTAACTCTGCATTTATTCTATTGAAATCATAAGTAAGGGCTTTATTAACATGAAAAAGTCAGCGTGTTTTTAAAAATTGAACTCAAGGTAGCTTAAAATATGAAATGGTCAAGTATAACCCGTTGATGGGAAATAGAAAAGACTCCCATTCTGTTGTCATTCTAAAGCAAAATGGATTTGTGGCATTTACAGAGAATTCGAAAGGAGGAGAATATAACAGTTTTGCAGTTCGTGCATGCAAACTGCAACGAGCTATTTTACATTTTGCAATGTCACTCCAAATAAACAAAAATTCATCAGGTACGTTGGTCAACTCAAAGAGACTTCCACATGCCTTTGAATCCGGACTTTTACATGTTGATTGTGATTAGATTTTGTTGGCTACGAGTCAGGCTTACTTACTGTTTCTATTCTCGCTCTTAGTTTCGTATAAAAAAATACAGCCAAATTTTTATCATGCAAGGATGTCTGTGGTTTACAAACAATTTTATTATGGATTAGATGATGTTGTTTTATCGTTTCCGAAGCAGTGAGTACGGAATATCGCATTCCATTTCTTACCTCCGTGTTGGAATGTTAGATTTACCATAAGGAGAAGGAACACGTTCCTTGTAAATTTGTTTCTCCGGAAAGATCAGAGATACCTTATGTTCAAATTTAACAATTTAAAAAATTTCGGGTACAAAAAGAAGATATTATTCACTTTTTCGCTTTTTAAAGATGCATTAGTTCCATTTGGGTTTTTGAGTAGAAGATAAAAATATGATAACTTTGTCGCATTTTGTTACACGACAATATTATTGACTTGACGGGAAACTTGGAAACAAAGAGAGAGAGACGGGGAGGGGACATTTTGACGTATCTTTATTTTCAGCAGTCGTCAGTGTTTAAAGTGTCCTTCGATAAAAACTAAAAAATGTGTCTGGGTGGGTGCTGACTCTGCTGAGAGGAGTGAATATGATCTGACAAATGCTACTTCTAAAATTGCCTAAGGTTGCTGATAATCATGGAGACGTGATGTACTTTCTCACAAGAAAATCTCATTTATCAAAATCACCATTGCTTGCTATTGAGTTACCATTAAAATATGGCGTCACGAATAGTTACTGCTTATAACCCATCAGCATTTGTTACCTGATCATTGCTATGAAGGACAATTCTGCATCTTAATGAAGTTAACTACATCTGTAGAGTCTCCGACATAAGAAATCCAGAAGTACGTCGGTCCAAGGGATTTGTGAGATTATGTCACTGAGATATTTTTAAACACATGGGGAATTCAGTCATCCATTTAAGAAAAAGAAACAGCTATGAAGAGACGTTTGTCACTTCCAAGAAATTACAGTTTATCATAACATCGTACGGATGTAATTAAAAACTTGGTCTAGAGTTGTCGAGTCTGATGTAAATATTTTGCTATTCCGATGAACCCATCGTTTCAGATTACACATACGGGTTCAAATGAATGTTTGCATGAAAAAGGCTTCAGCTCTGGTGATGCGTGTGTAGTGTAGACGTTCTCTCGGGTACAAGCTGACATGTTTTTACAACCCCCAATCTTGTCTTGAATTTGAATCCATTCGAAGACGATGACTATTCTAACCCTTAATTGACCTCTTCTGTTGGTTCCATGCAATGTGGGGTGTCTTGTTTCATTCATATATATTGTTCATGCGTAATTTTCAACAAAAAAGTGTAGAAGATTCATAACTTAAAGAAGAAGTAAAGATCATGAAGAAAAACTCCCTTCTATTGTACAAGTTGTCCAAACTCTGAAGTTGTTTTGATTAACACATAGGAAGTCGAAGAATTGCGTAAGATGAGTTTTAGTTCCATCATAATTTTGACTGTGAAAATGAATGTTTGCATGAATTTGCATACGTAGAATAGGAACGAGGGACTGGGAGTTTGATAATCAAGTTTCCATCTCGTGCATTGAAGAGCATTATTAGCCATTTCCTTGGCTCTCAGTGGGTCGTCAAACGGGTTGTACGAAGAATTAACGGGGACATTAGTCACTTTGCCATTTGTATCCGTCGTATATTTCTTCTTCCTATTCCACACACACATGTCTTTATTGCAAAAGTGGAGATGCGTGGTCATCTTCTAAGGGTTGGGCTTTTATCCTCCGCAGGTCCACTACTACAGCGTTTTTCATCCTTTAAAACAAAAAGTTGCCTGTGTGTGTGACAAGCAGAAACTTTTTCTACATTAAAATACCCAAACCCATATGGCTTGTTGTTAATATGAAAGTTCTCCGTGAACTTTTACACAGAAAATTAGGTGCATATTTGACTCTGTCAGTTGAAGTGATTTAATTGAGCTTAATGTCATCAAATGCAGACAATCAACAATAGTGCATTTGATGTTTGTGCTCTGATGATCTCAAAGCCAGATTTCAATGTTTTTCACAATGCAACCCAATTTCTAAAATACTTGTGATTTATTCTCATATAATCAGATCTCATTGTGGACACAACAATCACTGCACAGCCACCACTTCAGTTGAGCCTCGTTACGATTATAATCATGTGCAATATATGGTTCCATCAACTCTTTCCACTCTGAACTTTCGATCCGTAGGAAGAAAATATGAAAATGCGTAATGTCATTGTATTCAAAAAGAATTTTTTGTTTTGGTCTCTTCCGTGGTTTTAAAGTATTCACCCCCACACCACACACACGTAACAAAAACAGTTTTTCATTTTTACCATCAAAGCATGAACAAGTTGGTGTGGTGGTGTGTACTTGGTTCTTCATTGTACTGAAGAAACCTCTGCTTTGGGTTTGTTGGTGTCTCTTTAAAAGTTTTTACAAACTAGCGTGTGATTCTTTCATAAGATTTTTTTGTGGTGTACTTCATCATCTCGTAATGATATATGTATTCTGTCTCAACCACTGTTTTTGTTGTTTAGTCAAGTTCAAAGTTTGAGCAAATAAAAAGTACACTTTGGTAGTGATTTGCTCAGCCGAAGCCAACGACTATATAGTGTGTATATAGACTATTCGTATTATTCATAGGAATATGATCATCGTGATATGATCGTGTGAGTAGTGATGCCTTAGAAAATTAAGGCTGACTGATCCGGTTTCTTAACTCACAGAGCAATGATGCTGATGATAAATACCATCGCCTGATTTTTAAGTGTAACGCTGATTGCAGAGACACTTATGGAATCCATTTATGGCCAATTTTATTTTGGTATTATCATTATGAAAGGCACACTTAGAGATGCAGGGTCAAAACGACCACACTTTGCTTGGCATGCCATAATATGTACTGTTAAACTAAAAACTAGAATAGCAAGGTCCTTAGTATATTATGAGTCCACGTAAAGAGTCATTAAATGACGGTGAGAGTTCTTAGAGAAACCGTTTCTGTCGTCTTTTTTGTCATAGGAATTTTGTTAAAAAGTTTGTCTCTCCTTTCACGTCAAATTGGAGTATCGAAAGAACAGTCACCTCACCCTGTTATAGGCAAGGGTGTCGTATTTGGCCACGACAACTTACGCTCAGGTAATTTTGAAAGCCGGACACATACATTGAACTCTCAGAATGCCTTTTTGGCTCAGAGAGTTTCTAATTTCTTTACCCTCCTCTCGGATTCCTAATATACTTTGCCAAGTTTATGTAAAGTTTATTTGATAAAAAACAACTTTGATCGTGAATAGACAAATAGGCCCAGCAATACAATTTTATTTTATTTGGTGTCTACTCTAAATAAATACAGATGAGGTAGCTAAGAAGAATCCTTGGAGGGGGCGAGCTAGCAATATTGATGAAACGGCAAATGAAACCTTGAATGATTTAAAACTATACAGGAAAATTATTTCCGATAATCATTTCGTGACGGTTAATTTTGGAAGCATTCAAATTCCAACTGTTTAATCAACAAGGGAAATCAATTAGCAAATCATTAGGGTTGTTCATTCTTAAATAATGTTTATTTAAAACTCCTCGCTAATGGTTGCACTTGGTAGTAAATGTCGTCTTATATATTTTACTGGTGGATTTATGATACGCAATAATCACATGCATGAGTGAAATACTAACTTGCAGTGTGATTTTGGATTGCTTAATATTTTCTCTCGTCTACCTTGAAGCTTATATATATTCTCCAAGTACTAATTACATTTGGAGACTACAGTAATCAAATCACTTATAAACAACTTCATCTCCCTACTACAGTTGGTGTCTATGTTAGTTGCTTAGCAGGTAGGATAGAGCAAAGATGACATGTGGCATTGTAGTGGATCCCACAAGTTTAAATAGGCCAGAATGATGGCCATTAAGTATGCAAAATTTATTCGAAGTGAGTGGCTTGCTAAAATTACAACTAACCTCTCTTACTGTAATAAGGTCGATCATTTATTACTATTGAATTGCAATGTACTCTTGAGATATCTCATCTTGACAATATCTTGAAGTTCCTGGTAGTCTCATCATCTTAATGAACATCGATTGAGTATGCGGTAATTTGCATAGACTTGCCTGAGCTAGATAAACTTGCTTACAGATAATTAGGGTGAAGAAAGCAGTGTACTGATGTGTGTGAATGTATGAAGATCAACACTAGTTTTGACAATTGGATATGGGAATGCAACGTTGTTTACTGACAGTCGGCCAACTTAAAAGTTGGTGAAGGGTATAATAGATGAATGAATGAATCAAATTTGTCATAAATATTACGATAATAGTGATGTAGATATCGAGAATTGATGACACGTATCTGGTGCAAAGTAAACTGTAGCGTATGAGAGCGATTACTTCACTTGTTGATGCACCTCATTACGTATCATTATGAAGGAAACTGAATCTTAAACTTACTACAAGTACAACTTAATAAAGCGAGCAATAGTTAATGAAACGTGTCATTGTTTTTCTGGTTCTGCTGCAACCAACGAGAGGTACACTCAAGAACCCAGATAGAATATAGGACAACTTGTACTACACTAAACCAACCAGCCATGCTGCTGCTGATTGCCAGCAGATTGTTTGCTCACATTTTATTGAATGCAAATCCAAAAGTTGAGTTTTCTGAGTCAACCTCTATGCAATTACTAGTTAGGCTACGCAGCAAGATGAAAAACCAGGTTTAATGTGGAGCTGAATTGAGAAGAATGATTTATTATTCTCACAACTCATAAAGCTCAGTGTGTAGTAAATTTTCTTGTAGTTTCTGCAATTGTTCATTGATAAGTTTTTTCTTTCTGTTCAAGGTCCCTAAGGTATATTTCTTGGCAGTTGGCACATTTAACGCAAGTGGTGCAGTGTGTATATTTAGTTTGTACAAAAGGCTGGTGATAAAATATAATCGAGTCAGACAACAGGGGCGAAGATAGTGGAAAAATTTATGAAACATTAATTTTGATCCAATTGGTCACATGCATACAGAATGTACAGATGTAAAGTGTGAAGAAAAATGTTCTTGTAAGAAGAAACCGCAGAATATTCGAAACTCATGGGTTTTTCGTGTGGGTAGACAATCGACAGCTTTTCTGTCATATATTCCTAATCGCTTTACTAAAATGGTATGAATTTTTGAAAGGAAAAAGGTACCCATTAAATGTAGACACCATTGATAGTTTTTATTTCAAAATCTTACGTCGTCGCCTAGTGGTGGTGGCTGAGTGACTTTTAAAACAATTTTCAGTCTTCCTCTTCTCATTTTCTGGTACATAATGGTGTTAACATGATACCATGATCGCGTACTATTTCAACTTCATTCTGTTTCAGTAACTTGATTGATAAAAAAGGAAAGATCGTATGCTTCCGCGATAAAAAGTGCTGAGTTCATGCATACTGAGCAAACGCTAAAGATAGCTTTTAGGACAATAATTGCCTTGCTGCGTACTAGAAGAAGAAATAAATATCATTTCTCACAAAAAGGACTTTGTAAAAGTAAAATTTCATGTTTGAAATAAGTAGAATCTACTCAGGGAGCTAAGAGTGCATGATGATGGACTTAATAGTGACATTCTTCTCAACAAATGTCGTGATGTATCATGTAGTTTAATTAAAAAGATTACGGAGATCAATGAGACTGAGAGTGGCATCTTTTCACTCGCCAGTTTGGCAGCTTCTTGCAAAGATTTATGTATGTGTGTTTGTAAAGATAAAATATATTGTGTGGACGTATTTATTCCCATATTCCCCATTCTACTTGGCTGTTTGTAAAACAACATTATTGCATTGAAGGTGGAAGTAAATAAAGCTCTGCTGCAAACATTCTAATTTCTTGAGCTATTTTGACAAAACATTTTAATAATTTACAAAGCAGCAGGTTACTATATTTATCTTGACGATGCACCTGAGTGATTGTGGGCTTGAGTGAGAAATTCAAAGCAATACAAGATTTGATAATACGATTCATGCACAACCATACATGGGAAACAACTGATTTCAATCCAGTGGTTGAGGACATGTAGGAAAACAGAGTTTAGATTAATGGAATTAGGTTGAAGTACTGAACTTGATGACAAAAGAAATTTTAAACTAGTTTTGTGCACAACACAATATTAATGTTGCATTAAACCGTTGGGGGCTTAATTGGAAATGAAGAGTTATTGCATTCCTAGCCTCAAAGTCTCAAAATCTCAACCGTGAATCTTTTAGGATGCACTTTGCTTTCTCATAAAAATTGGACCAATTGAAAGCATACTTGAAATGCTTTGTAATACACTATATAAATACCAAGAGAGACTTTCGTGCAGTTGTTTAGCAGCATCTGTTTGTCATATATTTTGAGGATTCATTCACTACCCCCCAGTTGTTTGTTCATCAGATGAGTTTACGAATTTTATACTCTGTGCATTTCAAGTTAGCGTAAAGTACTAAAGTAGTACCTTAATCTTGGCGATGATGACAAAAGGCCTGTGAGAAATGTTTGAACACAGTTATTAGTAAAACAAAAGTAAAAGAGAAAGGGTTCTAATCAGTCTAAGAAATCTAGTAAAAGATCATACAAATAAATATGTGTGAAGAGCCAAGGGATCTCTGCTGGCAGCATTGAACCACAGAAGTCATAAATAATTTAGATACACAAGAATTATATGACAACACTCATATACATACAACATACACAGAGTATCATTTGTACTCTCTAAGTGTTCTACATTCTATAGAAAACTTTTGAAAAGTTTAAAGATCAATGAAAAACAGGAGTACACAATACACTAGAATTGTGAAGAGTCTTTCAAAGAGCAAAGTGCATCTTGTTGGCAAAAGCCGCAGGGAAATGTGATGGGAATTTTGTGCCCCTTCCTGGGTCTTCTGAATTAAACCAAATAATTATTAAATTTCTAGTCATCAGATTGTCTTCATAGCTTTCTATCAAAGAATAAATCTCAATTGCAGAGTAAAGTGCTGTATGAGCTCTATTGTACTAATTTTACTTGTGATATGCCCTGCCACTCACACTAAACTTTTCACGTCATTATTGATTGATGTTACCATTATTAGTGTTCCTCAATCTTTTGATTTGGAACAATATTTTAGTAGTGAGAGCATTTCCTAAAGAGAAAGGATCATTTTAGGCCTTGCAATACTTGAGATATGCAGTTAAGATAGAACACATTATTTATATTAATATGTACTACATTGGGAAACAATGTGCAAGTAGCTGAAGAAACTCTTCAAAAGATTTGTATCACTAATATCCTTACTGCATAATTAGCTTAGTCTGCTTATAGTTGCACACTGTTGGTTTTACAACAACAATTCATTAACATAACAAACTACTGAAGGTAAAATTATGCAATGGATTCATACATTAGATTAGACAAATTAAATCCTCTTAAGTGGAAAAGAATTTGGGGAGTTGTTTTCACACAGGAGAGGATGTATACCGTATAGAGATGAATACCCATGCCCTTTATAAATAATCACTTTTGTCTCCTAAGGTAATTCATTTCGCTGCTCTCCATATGTTTTATTGCCTTAATTTATGTACCTTGTATTGATTATGAGAGGCATTAAGGACAGTTCAAGACTATCAAACGCATTTTAGGCTTTGGTAGGTGTGGATAAGTCTAATAATTATATTTTTGTTAGGACAAGGGGGTGTGTTTGTAAATATTCTAATTTTAGTGGATGGATCTTTCTATATTACTGTTCCTATTATGGAAGAAGGCGTTTTCAGAAACAAGCTTTACTTTTATTTGCATCATGGGTTTTCATTACATCACCGTAATTAATCCTGTCCTATTAAATCATGAGCTACCTTGTGCAGATATATATGCAATGTTTAAGTAAAAATGTCACGCTATGGTTGCACTGTGCACTGTACGCCAGTTCTTACATACCTGATTAAAAAGATTTCCGGGGATCCTCCTTTGAGATAATGTCAATGGATAAATCTACAAATTATTTGAAACAATCTCACGAACAATTACGTATAGTCGCCCACAGACGGTGCCTAAAGTTTTTGTAATAAAATCAGCGTGAACACTCATCCCTACTTTCAACACTTGATCTCCATCCATTATGAGACGAAAAGGGTGGATTCGTATTTTGATTAATCTTAAGTTTAGGACAATAGCAGAGGAAAGAAGTACAAGTGACCTATATTTAGCTTCCGTCACGTCTCCTACAACAAAGACATAAATATTTTAGCAAATCATCATTTGGGGACACAAAGATGAAGACCAATTGTTGTTGGCCATGAACACTAATATTCTCTGAACTCATTGTTGGGCAAGCTTTGAAACGAGATCTGAAATATCTCGGGTTTACATTGAATTCAGTACAAACGTTGTGTGAAGGATTGTTTTGTGAACAACAATGCCAAAAACGCTGTCCGATCTCTCATCCTTCATTAGACATTTAGCCCTTGGAGTGCACTGTACACCTTTCTTGACTCTGACTTAACCTTCACATCTAAAATTGTGGGGGTGAGAGAGATGAAGTGAGTGGACCAGTTTAGCACCGAGATAACAATTATCTTCTTAGACGAGTTGTTAAGTCATATACACTATACTCTCATCGTATCACGATAATGTTATAAGTCCACTTCCGAAAAGATTATAATGTTTTGTGACAAAAGCACTCTTAGCAATACAAAAATGTGTTTTTTGAATCATGATTGCACATCAAAAGCCAATTGACCAGCTTTTTTGCAGATAAAAGTTTGATGGCCAATTTGCACTCGATGGATAAGAACAATTTTAAAAGAATGTAGGTCAAGCAAGATTCTAGCTTGAAAAAGCACACACGCTTATTTGTTGTGTATTCATCCTTGTGGAGTTAAGCAAAACTGCATTATTATGTGGTAAGCAGGTTATATTGCACTTGTTTAATCTGCAGTGTCTGAGTAGTCCACGTTCATGGCTAGCAGTGCACAACTCAAAACTTGAGAGATATTTTGATATTAATACACAACGGAATTCATTTAGTGGAACGATGTGGAGTGCGGAGGATTTGGAATTTATGACTGAGCTTTTAAATGAATAATTGCACTTGCATCACGAGAGGTGCATTTGAACATTAATAAAAGTACAGATTCAAGGGTGGTTGATTCCTTTTAAGAAATTGGTTGGGTATTACAGCAAAATCTTAGGCATTTTGAATCTCTTCACTTGAACAATGACACAAAAACTGAACCAGTAACAAGTGTTGTAGCATAACTTACTATGTGTCCTGAAGACCAAACTCATTATATGAAGCATCGCCAAATGAAATATGGGATTAAGCTATGCAGATGAATTGTTGTATGTTGGGTGTGTCCCACTTGCACTTGCAAATCTTATTAGAAAACCTACTAGAACCGCATACACATACATTCTCATTTGAATTCAAAGGGTTTGAGATACAAGTACATACGGCTGGGTAATATAATGTGCAGTTAGAGTATTGTATTCCATTTCTGAATGTGCAATCTTTTCCTTCGCGAAGAATCAGAATGTGACCCTGATTAAAGCCCTTACTGCAGTCTCTTAAATCATGTGTGGTGAGCAAAGATGTAAAATTAGTCCAAGAAGCTGTGGTAGTGACTGTGAAGCTAGCCAAACTAATCATGTATTAAGATTAGGAAGATTTTACTTTGAATCACTTTCTCAATTCTCTTGCACCTGGCTCTCCTTGGACTCCCAAGGACCCTTTTTCAATTTACTCTCCTCGTCGTCATTTGAATGGACAATCAGTTTGTTTTAATTTTTGACAGGCCACTCCAGTTGCTAAATTAAGTCCTTCTCACCTGCCCATTTGCAAGATCATTAGTATCGTTATCACCTATTGAATTTTTTACTCAATCAGGAGTCTATATATATATTCCACTCACCGTCTTCCCAATAGTAGAAACTCTCTTGACTTATACACAGAGACAAGGGAGAAGGATATTATAATTAGATAGTTAGCTTCCTAGTCCTACAGACTTGATTATCCTATCGATATTCAACCATCCCATTCCTACGCAATAAATACAATAGGCATATATTCATTTTTTAATGTGATTAATATCAAGTTATGACAGAAGAGGAGTCAACCTCATCAGCGAGTTATTAAGTACGCGGAAATAAAAAATATTAAGCGAGGGCTCATTATATTAATCGTAAGAAATGGGGGTGAAAAATGGCTATAGTTTGCATACTTCTATTAAGGATATTTCGTGTGAAAGCAATACACAATATTTAAAAAGCACTTTGGTACGTACACTCGAGGAAATATTTATTCTTTTCGTGAACTTATTAATCATATGTTCTCTCCATTTGGGAATTGAGTGTTCTTGTGAATCAATGAACACATTAATATAATTGTGGTCCTGATATATTCTTCGTTCTCCCGTTATATTCAAATGCAACTGAAGTGTGTAAGAAAATTAATAAGTAATGTCATACAAAAGGTAGGAGCAGAGATTGGTTTGAAACACGATTCATCATCTGTACATCCTTGTCTGCAGGTGCAATATGTGCTTCATACTGTAGAGCTCCTTCATTAGCTTCAATCTTTATGATGAAAATGGCATGACGTAACTCTAAGCCATCATGCCATACAGAAAGAAACACATTATAAAATAATTGCTATGACAAGAGCACGCTTTTATTGTTACTTCCTATACTTCACTTGAATTGAATCGTACTCAACATTCATGGGAAAATATGTGAATGAATGGTTAAGATTGTGATGCACTTGTGTCGGTTTGCGGACAAGCATTTCGACGCCTGAACTCACTTTTAGTGAGAATGTGGCACTTATAGGCAAATCACAGTGTTCTATATACCGTTCTATGACTTGGATATTTGCGTCGAAATCCCTTTGTTAATATCACGATATGAGCAAAGAGTCATATTGTAATTGAAATATGTATTCCACACATAAAATTCCTCCCTTGAAGCATTATTATGCATTAAGCCTGTCGTGTGTTGAAAAATACAATGATGAGCAATTTAGGTGAATTACAGTCAACATTATTACCGTGCTTTGAGCTATGGTTAGTAGTTGGAATATCAGCAAAAGAATTGACGAAGCGTGGTAGTTCTTACTTGGCAATGTGATAATATGAATAAAGGGTGAAGGTTATCAAAGATTTCCTTTTTATATGACGAATATGCAATTGTTGAAGTAAATGTCTTTCTCCTCTGGGGATTAAAAGTAAGAAATTTTATCCAGATAATAAGTCACAATAAGAGTTACAATGGAAGAAACGAATCTATGCAGTGTATCGGCTGTTGGGTCATTATTATCGTGTTTTTCTCGAACAAAGTAATCATCATGCAGATGAGATTATCTTGTGCAGTAAAGGTTGCTCATAGATAACCAGAGGAAACAGATACAAGTAAAGATTACATCTTATACACAAGGATTATAAAGCAAAGCTAGCACACAACGCAACTGACATTTATCCGATGATTGTAAGCGTTAAGCACCCGGAATAATGGCCAAGAGAAACATACTTGTGCTGTGCACCCTTTAAATCGATTGACTTGATCTGAATCCCACTCTACTTTGCCTAGACCTAAACACGATTGTTCAATCATTTTGAGTCATGATCTTGTTACGGTTCCCATTAAGTTCTCTGCAATGAAAGCATGATTGCTTTAATCGCAAACAAATTTTTAGGATCAACCCTCTCCGTGTCTTATAAAATTATAAGCAGGATATGAATTACTTGCAGCTGAGACGTGTGTATATGAGACTAAAAATATCTAAGCCATGTGTAATTTTTGCTTGGAAATTAAAAAATCCGGATCTGCCTATGTTTGTGTGTGTCATTAGTTAAAAGTAAACTTTGGGATACGAGTCAATTAATTTGTTCCTAGCTTCTCGTATATGGGATAGTAATGACTAAATATTAGTTTATTTCTAAAATATCGTAGGGGACAACTTAAGTAAGATGAAATACTATTTGAAAGCAAGTTAAGCAACTTTAACGGATCGAGATGTTGCATCATCTAATTGTAGCCTGACTAATTTTAAATGCTAATCTTGGTCATTTACAGGTACATAATTGAGAATGAAGACGAGGGCAGTAGAATTAATAGAACAATATATTCAATGCTTCTAATATGGCGAATTGTGCCTTGGTCTTAATAGTTTAATTAAAGAAGACCATTCTGTACATTCAGAAAATATTTCAGTGGGTGATCCACAATGCCTACTTATTTATGGCTAATTAAAGTACCAAAATCTTTATCTCTTTTTCTACACAATCCATTCTGATTATCTTGGTACCTACACGTAACTTGGAGGTTAAAATAATCGACAATCTTTTGAATATAACCTGAGCACACAAGTGAGGTAATTATCCTAGGCAGAGTTTGTAAAGCAACTTTTTAACTCCTTTTACATCTTTAAACTTATTGGTAAGGTAGCATTATCTCTTCATGCATAATTTTCTTAATTTATTTCCCAAAATCAACTTGTGCTCAATGGAATTTTTGTACGTGTGTAGGAACACCGTCTACCCGTAACCCAAATAATCACTTTACTTAATTGTTGTTTGTATAATCAGTAATTGATTAATCCTTCACAAGAATTTAAGTTTTTTTGTTCATTTTCCTGTAAAGGAATGCAGTAATTTTCACCTCTTCGCATAATTCTAAAATTGCAATAGTTGCAACCAAGCACGCAAACTTTTTGCGTAAAGTAAAAATGTACTTTAACGTAATGAAGGTTCACTCATTACAGTTTGATTGCAATAAAATAGATTAACCGAGCATATCTGCAGAAGTGTAGGAATTTCTTTGCCTTTGCTCGGAAAAGGAGGTTACACTTAACATTTATAATGAATTTTTGTCTTCCCGTCAACAAAAGATTGTTCGTGTGTAACAAAAAATAATGTTTGTTTATCGAACACCATCAACCAGCTCATTTGGCATGAACTGGTGAACAAAGCTGTGTATGCCCCACTCATTGTCAAGTAATTTAGCACGATGACTTATTTAATTCAAGTGAGCTACTGGCTTACAATAATTTGACAGTAATACTTAAGGTGGCGATTTAAAAGGCGTTACGTGACTTAATCTACATGAAGGAGGAAGTGAGATTTAAGTATTCTCTCCTTATTACAATGTGACGTAATGCTTTTGAACATTGAGACACGAAAGAGGAAATGGTATCATCTGAGAGAAGATCCATCCCGATAATTCCAACTATTCCCCTAATAACCATTCAATCACGAGAGTACAATACCACAAAGTTCACTCATTGTTCGTCACGATAATCCCTGCATTGTCAGCTCATTTCTGAGGAACCGATTAGAATTATGATTAATGAGAGGCACTATCGACACCATCACCAACTAAAGTTTGCATACATGCGTCTGTATCTATGTCTTCAACAACTCCGTTTCATTAACAAGTGTTTATATTATTACCTTTGAGGAAAACCCAATTGTTACACAGGGAAAAATGTAGAGAGGTAATTAGTAGATTCTCATTTTAGCTTTGACCCCAGAGGGAAAAAGACGATGCGAGGGATATTACATTTCACATGAAAAAATCTGGTCAAATTCGCTATGGAAAAGATAGCAATCATCCCTCTCTCTCTTAGTTTGCGTCAGATAATGGCAACAAAGTTTAACTGTACTTGGTTAGTTCCATATTTGGACTAACCACGTTAATCTGAAGTGTAGTTAAAAGAAGGATTTCTCTTCGTGAAGGGTGGTTGGATGGTGTGATGATGTCTTGTGTACTGCTCTTCTTGTGTGCAAATCTCTAACTGTACTCTTCTCGTCGCTTTTATTTCATTGTATGCAATTTATTTAGCCATGCATTATCTCGTGCACAATAGTCATTAATCCTCACGACCAACTGGATTCAATCAAAGGACAAATCTGATTACTGTAATCTTGAAAATAAAACAGTGGACCATCCAAACAAGAGGAATACCTTTGAGAATGAGTTCTCAGTGTATATGCTAATGCTTAAGAAGAAGTACTGAAAGACACTAACAGTCACACTTGTTGTGTCCGTAAGCCTTTGATGAAGTAAATGTACAACTTAAGTCTTAAAAGACGAAGCCCATCTTAGGATGACTGCTGACATTCTTTGGATTGTTGGTTACTTCTTAAGTAAAACCTCGCAGAAAAAGTTGATAAATTGCCATCTACGGTATTACACATGCAGACATAGAAGGAGACTAGAATAAAGTTCATCATCGTCGTGTTTTTTTCTTCTCACAGTATTTCATAACTTATTATGAAGCATAATAATAATGATAGGCTCCTGTGATAGAACGAGGATTAATAATGTTGATGATAAAACGTCTTTAATCCTTCCTTTCATCGAATATTCACTAATACTTGATAGTCACGATGACTCTAAATCTATTGCAAGCTTGCAACTAAAAGATTGTGACTGCTTGTAATGATTATTGCCAAGTTTAGAAATCCCGAAAATAAAACGATACTGTCAATCACCTTTCTACCTCATCTTGTAATAGTTTTGTTGCAATCTCTGTATCTCAATCTTCTTTTGGCACAACTGCCATTAAGAATGTCACATTTAGTGTAGATGACTTTGTAAGTGTTGAGTAATATTTCATAATTCTATTATTGAACTTTGCAGATCCTAAATGACTTTTGGAATTTCCCCATTTCTTCACTGATCGTTTGAATCATCGCTTTTTATTTGAAAGCGTGCTGAAGTGCCAGAAATTTGGGTTTGGATACTGCGGATGTGCTACCAGTAAAATGTGCTGAGACTGACGATTCACATAGAATATTCGGGTTCATTACAAAGTCTACTGAATAATCAATGGAAACCGGAGAAGCTTTAGCAGTGGCGAAGATGTCGGAGGTGAAGAAATCATCGTACTATGTGCTGTTCCTTGGAGCAAAGGAAAGCAAAGGACTCAGAGGTCCACACTACATCGAACCTGTTCTCCAGTACTTTGTAAGCCAAGAATCTCGGATGCAAGCTTTGAAAGTGACTCTTCAGGTGGGCAGCAAAGGACTCAAAATAATTCCCGTGAATCATCGGGCAACAACTGTCGATAATAATCAGACTGAGAGACACTTTATTCCTCATCATGCCATCACTTGTGTCTTTCAAGCACCTCCACCCAATGATGACATTGTATCTTGCATTCTCTTGATTTACAATCCAGACACTAAATGTCCAGTCCACGTCCACTGTTACAGGTGAGAATATGATTTACTTACATTGCTATGCGTTTTATATGAGCAGACTCTCAATCAGTGGCATGGGATTGTCAAAGATGAGAAAGGTTGAGGTAGCTGGCCTCTATAATATCATCTCTGCTAAACTTATGCAACTGTTGTAGAATAGTAATAATGTAACAGTAAATTTTGATGCTCTTGTTTAAGTATGTACCAACATTATTGTCAAAATTTATCCAAACCACGTCCTTTTTTGAAAAGCAGCCAAGTTGCAATTGGCCCGGTAGATAAGTTACACTTGTCTAGACTTATTTTAGTGAATCAAAGGATGACCACTTGCGGTGATTTTTACTTCTGGTATGTTTTATTGTGCAGTGTGAAGTCTGTGAAGTACCTTGAGGTTTTCAATGATATAGAAGTGGGAATGAAGTATGTAGTACACAACAGAAATTTTTAATGGACGAATAAATTCATGGCTAATTTTGACAATAGGAGTTTGTTATGGTTAGCAACCCATCCAATGATTCATTTGAGGTCTGAACAATTTGTGTGGTTTTTAGATGCGACTCTCCAGAGACAGCCACAGTTTTAAAAACTCAACTGGAAACCCTTGTGAATCGGGAAGAAAATCAAAGAAAGTTCCGAGATATTGAGTGCCGACTGCAATCCAAGGGACTTTTACAAAGCCAAAGTCTAACAAAACAGGACAGAGGAACGCCAGAATTTGACTGCAGGAAGTCGGATTCCTCTGAAGCATCTGACAGAGGATTTAGTTCCGGGTCTGGAGTTTCTAATGTTCCATCCGAGCGGATGGCAACACTTTATGATTCATTAGCTGCGGAATTGCGTGAGAAGCTGAGTGCAAGGAAACGAAACACTCCCATACTATTTCCACCCAGAGACTATGACACGATGCATAGACAGAGGGGAAATCTCAATGGAATTGATTTACGAAGATGTTCGAATCCTGCAGTAGTCGGTGCTGCAGCCATTCAAAAAAATCGACGCTCATATGCTTCGCGAGAACAGGATTCTTGTGGTCGATCCAGTGGAATTGGATCTGCTGAGGACAACTGCAGTCCTGTTCACGATCCTTTGCTCGAAAATCATGCTTTGCCATCTTCATCTGATGGTGAGTTGAATTCATTATTAGTTTCCTTCCTCAAAAAATCACACGTTCTCAGTTCTCACGACTGTACGTTTGTATTTACTCCGAAAGAATACTCATTGTATAAAAGAACTAACCAGATATCACATCAATCAGACGCTCCTTTAGAAATAGAACAGTGACAATTGACAATGCATCGTAATGCGTATTTGATTTCGAATTAAAGAGTAAAAGTAGAGATGACTTGTCAAATATTGTGCAGTAAATTATCCGTGTAATACACACAAAGACATACTTCAAACAGAATCAATCAATTATCTGATACTTTATTGTGCCGATTTCTTCGTGCAAGTTAAAGTCATGCGAGGAGCAGATTGCAATTGTAGATTTTGTGACACTTAAGGAAGTCGTCTCTTTTAGTGAAGAGGAGTTGGCATTTTGGCACACAGCATACTTTATTATGTCGAACACCTGTCTCCATCCCATTTATATCATCTGCACTCGTCTTCTTTTTATCGTAGTCGTTTTCCGTATCAAGTGGTGGACGGATTTTTGATGATTGTGATGTGCTAATTAGACTAGAACTAATCTTGCCAACAGTTATGCAATGTACCATTCATTGTTTCAAGAGTTATACAGTCACATCTTCATTCCGCCTTAAATTCAAGTTGGATTTTGACATTTGTTCACATAATCTAGTAAAAGAGTGTGCAATTGATGGTATATGGCTCGCAGGATACGGTAACTGTACTCTGTGCAATTTATTGCATTGTTGTCCAATATGAAATGTAAATTCACTCTGGGTGAAGAATTTTATGAAGAGAAGCTCAGAAGTATTATTCCTTTAGATGCAAATAAGTATCTGAAAGTTATTTTATATTTGATTAATCTCCGTTTCTCTGATTATACTTGCTAATTGGATGAGAATGGTTTGAGTGGAAGATAATTAGACTTTGCAAACTTTAGTTTGATTGATTTGCAGTATTTCAACTGTTAAGTTGTTATGCAGATTTTAAACTTATGTCCATCTGCTTTGTAAGGAGGTTTTATTACGGTAAATATACTTTTGTGACTCTTATATAGCAGGTACTAGAATTATGTTTCACACCAGGAAAAGCTTTTTATCCTAGTCTCACGATATTAGATTGTATTTACTCTACTAAACTCTTTCAAGTGTTTAATATCTGGGAAATCAGGAGTTAAATGCAACTTATATATTTTTCAAACAATAATTTCCGTACTCCTGTTTTCACAAGAACTTGTGTAGTTCCTTAATTAGAGTATTTTTCTGCCTGGGAGGAATATAAATGTATACGTAACTTGACACAGAGTTATTATCTTCGTTAGTTCAAGTTAAGAAAAGTTGCTTGAACTTGAACTACTTGAACTTGGTGTTTGTAGACAAAGTACAATTATTTAGTAGGCAAATCACATTATACAAGCAAAGCTATTGAAAATTGAAGGCAATAGCCAAGGAAGTAGTTTCGATGGGAGATGAATATTAATAGTATGAAAATCAGAAACAAATCCACAGTAAGCAATACGTGTAAGTTGTTTCATGGGACCACAGCAACTCTATTGCCCACTATAGCTACCGACTTGATTTACAAGTTTACCTATAGTTCAACTACAATTATTAATATTTGATGAAATACTGACTGACTTGACTCCCTTGTCCTGAAAATGAGCCAAGTAGAACAAGTTTCGCTGACCGACCGAGAGTCGACGAGATGTGTTCATGATATAAAAGACCTAAATTCTAAAAGGAAGGATCGAATTCATCACTCAAGCTGTACATCACTTTACTAAAAGACAGAACATCTCGTAAGATGAAGACGGGTGAAGAAGATGACAGTCTTGCTACATATTGTGCACAATCATATATATATTGTTGTTACTATTAAGCTATTGAATGAGGTCTCCATATATTATATACACTCACTAACCCTTAAATTCTGCGAAGGAGAGTCTATGCTGCTGAGTCTCGTGTGTTTAGTTTTCATATTCTAGTTTCATAGTTATCATTCTTTACGAGTGCATCTTCACTGAATTTCATCTCCAATTCTCACCTCTGCAGTTTTATAACTGGTTTTTGAAATTGTTCTCCTCTTTGGGATAAATTTCACATATCTTTCGAAGATTTGTTTCACATTGTCTGTAGAGACCCCAACTGCTCGCATAAATTGGTATGCACTCCATCCAGTTAAATCGTGCGAGATATTGTTCTTTGAATCATTTTTGTTAGTACCAGACAAATTGCTACTATACTTCTGTTTGGGCGCATCAGTTTCAAGTTAGTATGAAAGTGCAAGTTACTTATAATGATATATAGTCTGTTGTATTCTTATAAACCAACTCTCACCAACTTGTACGTACTAATTATTAACAAAATCGTTAGTTACTAATAAGTCTAAAAGCTGTATTGACAATTCGAAATCCAAATGAATGAGTATTACCATAAACTTAAGTACTGAACAAGCCTTTTCGCACTACAAATTAGTTTTACTTTCCACAGCCACAAAAGGCAAATAAAATAATATACAGTTATTAACACATGAAAGAGCTTTCTTGAAAGGTACACGTCTTTATTGGTTAAAGAACCTTACGGAATTTAATCCGGAGTTTTGAAAGCTAACAACACATTGACTGTTTAAATTGATGTCTGGATAGCATTAGGAATTCTAAAAGATTGAACGGTACGTACACCACTTGCTACGAACCATGAAATATCGACATCCACGATTAAAGCTTCCATGAAGAGTTGGAAATACTTTGTACAAAATGTATGACTGTTTCACAATGAGGAATTTGTTTTTTCTACAGTTGCTAGTTGGTGGAGATGAGTGCATTGGGCTGTAGTTCATTTGTCCTAATACTGCAATAATAATACCCGTGGAAGGAATGCATTGAATCGCTATTCTATTCATTTTATGGTTAGACCGAATTGAATGTGGCTGTTGTGATGATGTTGTTGATGATGATTATCGTCATCATCATCAGAGAAAGAAAAAGTCTGAGTACTTTTTGTGTACATTCTCTTTTGAAGATCGTCTCAAAAAGAGGAAATGCATATTGATGATGGAAGGGAGTCTTTAGTGGGTCATCGCACTCCTCAGGAATAATAATAATTGAGTGAATGATTGGATAGACGGAAAAGACGCGTCCATGAATGTAGTAACATTGTTATAGAAGGAGATTACGAACGAGGATCCAGGAGAGCTCGTGTAGGTTGGGTTCCTCATCTCCTCGATAATAAATCTCGTTCCTCTCATTAGTAAACTCCTTCTCCTTTGTATCATCACGAGAGTCTATGTGAATCGGAGATGATGGCCAGTTAATTGGAATCTTCGATCGGACTCATTCTTACACGGCTGGTTATATGTGAAAGTATGCAAAAGCCTGTTTGGATGGAACAACAATATGTCTTAGCTAGGAGGTTTGTTTGATTAAACTCATCCCTGAGGCTAAACATGAATGAATGCAGTGAATCCAGATTTTTTAGTCATTTCTCATTGTGAGTGTACAAAGAGATGCTCGAGACGCAAAGTCTGCTTGTATGGAAAATCGTTCATTTACAATTTGCATTTTTGTCGGATTTTTGCACCAACTTGATAGTTCACTGCCACCATATTCTCCCTAAGCTAGAACTTTGAGAGACTAGAAAGACTTCACCTGTTGTATTGTAATTCGAAATCAAACTTTTATTTACGCATTATTTTTTAGAAAATAGCGAAATAGATTAAATAATGGACTGCGGTTAGCATAATGTGTACAATTAGTTTGGCTTTGTTGAGAAAACCCGACAACCAACAGTCCTTCTTGTGCACTACGGTGTCTATAAACTTACGAAACGAACGATATACAGATGCTATTGAATTTCGTATATATTTTGCATCCGTAAGTGTAAATTCAATTCACGCGACTTTAATTAGTTTTAACAATTGGATGTAAACCACTTGAAATTGAAATGGGACCTTTAGTGACAAGTAATTAAATAAGTACCGTCATCCATCGAGATGCAGCTTTCACTTAAGCGTCATTAGTCGTTACTTTGCCTTCATTACTTGCATATTAACAGGTGAGTAGTTGAGTAGTAGAGACATAAAAGGTATTTTTTGAGAATTGTGATAAAACACGTTGAGTTAGTTTACACGAAGAATGTGTATGAAATGTCTCGTTTTTACTTCATTAATAGAGAAAACCTCCTGCTGGTAAGGTTAGCTGTTCAAGTGTACTTGCAATTTGCGACAACAATTTTAGCTAATAGCATTTGAGGCAGGGGATCTTAAATATCTAAATTTCTTTACAATCTACCAATCCCAACTCCCTTTCATTGGTGTGCTGCTTAAAGTGTGCAAATTAACCTTGAAGCCAACGGTCCCAACAAGTGACAAGACGTTGTAAAAAACTGTTGGAATGCAAATTTAAAAACAAAGTATAATGGATTCCATCAATTAGTCCGCACACACGCTTGGCAAGGAGATTGGAGGGATGCATACAAATAATGCTCAAGTTCTTGAGTACTTAACACCTGTACGATATAAGACGCACACTTGATAGGAGGATTATACTCTGCTGGCGTGCCTTGAGAGTATAAGTGTCACGAGATAATGAGATTAATGTAATAAAGTGATTCAAACCAATGTTGAAAAAAATTGTGGCTACTACAACTTTCATTTTAACACCCAGCGGCCAATTAAGCATGATTTTGACTTCTCTCTCCTTTTCAATTCTTTGAATGGAATATCTTGACTCATGATTAGAAAATATCCTTCACTTACACTTGCTACGTGTGATAAGACATATGGAAAGCTTAAGCACTGTGTGTAGTGGCTTATATTTAATTATTCTCAAATCCATGAACTGGTGAAGACCTTAAAGTAAAATCTGTGAAGGAGAGATGGTTGAAAACCACACTTTGTCACTGAAATTTACCTCAAAGGTTTCTTCATGAGCTTACATAGTGCGACGTAAGAACCAATTTCGCGTTGAAACACATAAATGAATTTCAGAATCGACTGTCATGCATTAGAATCTCTAGTCTCCTCCGATCAAGACTGTGTGTGTGTATGAGAGAAAAAGGCAATTTAGCCAAACTTTTCGAGAAAGCAATTTGATGTAGAAGGGTGTACTGATGGGAGTACGTGCCCATGAAGTAAGAGTTACGTATTGAAGGTGATCAAACGAAAGAAATGAAGCAGAAAATAACTTAAGAAACGAACGCTACTTCTACAGATTCCTTCATTTAAGTAGCCGTTTGAAAAAAAGAGTTAATTTATTAATCGTAATTTATATTTAATAGTCACTCAAATTTAAAAAAGTATGAAGGACTTATGCTATTTTGCCTAGAGGGGATTGAAAAATAGATACATGTATTAATGACTTGACTCTATAGTATTCAATATCTAACACACCTTAATTTATGTTGTTCCATTGCAGTAGCTAGTTGCAACACTTGCAATCGACTATAACATACGCTTTCTCAGACGTGGTACACGCGAAATGGAGATAAATTAAGCAGCTTCTTGATAAACAATTATTAATGAATTACTACGGTCTTGATAGTTTTGAAGGTTCGGTATTGGCGTTCAAATAAATAAATCTATATTAAGACTGCGAGATGCTTCAGGGTGCAGAGTATGAATTACGATTATTCTAGACAATAGAACTCATTATAAATCGCCATATGGTTTAACTGCACATGTATACTCTTTGTACATAGTAAATTAGTTGCAAACTAAACTTCCAAGAGGAGCCATTGTCTACGTATAACGTAATTTAATTCAATAGAAATGTAAATAAAAAATGTTCATAAGTTAAAATTAATGACTAATAAGTTGTGTCATGTTTATAAAGTCCCAATTTCTTTTATCGGTGTATTTCTTAATAGTAAAGGTTGTCTCGTGTTTTCAGGTTGTGATATTGAGTAGTTATGCATTCTGTAACACTTGACAGTTGACTAGAGAATCTCTACATAAGAATGTGGAGTACTTCACACTACTCTATTTCTTTAGTTGTGTGCAGGTATATAGAGTGTAGACAGAGGAAGTTGAGAATGTAATGAATTACACGATTTTTGGGATATCAGTAGAAGTAGATGTTAGTGAAGAATCAGTCTGAAATTGTTATTCTTTGGTTCACAAGAACTTTATTGGTATGAGTTGTACATAAAGGGTACAAGAAGTTATTGGTGGTTTACACACACTATAGGCACACTAAAAAGGTACTTTAATGGTGCTTGTCCCTTCTTCAGAGGTGTCTTTGTTAAGGCCAAACAAACGTGTGTGACTGGGAAATAAATGGAAAATGTAAGTTAGATCTCTCAAGAGATGGGTTTTTGCACGCTATCTAATTGTGCTGATTGACAAGCTTAGCAGTTACAATACCATTGTTGACTTCATCACGGCGGACAGGGAACCAGGCTATGACGTGTAGAATCTGATGAATGTGTACTTAATCCCAATGAACAATGAGCAAAGGCTTAATGATGACAAACGATTTAATTTTGTGAAAGACTTTGGGAGCCACTCCTATTAGACCATATATAATGTGTATTGAATGTGACAATGTGGAGACTGAGTGAAAAAATGCATTTAAGTAACGCTTGAATTTTGTTAATTTCAGATGAAGACTGGAATCCGAGTTCTTTGGTGGCTACGGAAAGCACCCAATTTCTTGTTCGTCCAACTTGGGCTGCGTCTTCAAAACCAGTAGGAATAAAAAGCCATCACCCACCTCCACGGTCGTCGTCATCCCCAGTCCCTCCACCACTTCCAAAGCGACCTGAGCTTCGACAAAGGTCGCCTGAGGTGTCAACACCTCCTCCACCGTTGCCTGTCTTTTCCAGGGAGAAGTTTGAAGGCGTTCGTCAAAAATGGGAGAAGTTGGATCATCAATATGTGAAACAAAAGTCTCATGACAGTTTGGACGATAGCCATCGATCAAGGGAGGCTGCAGAGGCTGATTACAGGTATGTCAACCGACTTAAGAAGACTACATATATTAATTGTTCCTAAGGGATTTGTCATTGTGTCCTTCTTCTTGATTGAAAAAATGCAAATGAGGATTGTTCTTGTTTTATTCGTAGTAGAAATTCAAGCACAACTCCTATTCTAATCTTCCATTTTTCATGGTTAGAAATATTTAGATTTCTTTATTAGGCAAGTTTGTCAGGTGCAGAGGAGAAGGACCTTTGAGAGCTTTGGCATTGTTACAATAGTGACAAATGCGTAGGCCTGAGAGATTAGCATGCGATAATATTATATGTCTCAGCATGACTCAGGTTTACTTGGTATGAATTCCACTCTGTGGGTTCGTTGCAAACCTCTCAAGCTCTCTGTGTGAGATTTGGACTTTAATCCCCCCTTCTTTGTGTTTTTGTAACAGGCGACAATTATCACGGGAAAGTTTGCTGAGGTCACTAAGCCGTTCTAAAACTGGATCAAAGGACAGCTTAGACAGATGGGTCGAGGCTGGTGTGCGATCAAGAAGTATGTGGAGGAAGTTGGAGGATGACCCTTCGCTTAAGATATCTGGGGAGCCTATCCCAGGGAGTAACAAATACCCTGTGACCTCTCAAGGAAATGGAATCACAGGGAGAGATATCCACGGAGGATATCCCTCACCTAACATGATGCATAACAAGTCAGCTCCATCAGGAATGATGGGCCACCGAAAACTGAACTCCACTTCATCATCTGCCATGATTCAAGAAAGTGTGCTTGGTAAAAGTCACAATAATCACAGTGGCCACATAATCAGCAGCAATGGGAGGCCAAGCGTGCCCGTGAAGAACGGATACTACCCATCACCTAACAGTCACAATGCAAATAACGCAAACAGCCGTTTAATGGATGCCAGCAGACGACCCAACAACCCGAGGGAAAAGTGTTATCGAGAACTAGAGGACCAAGACAGATATCCAGGGTTGGATAAGGAAACTGCTAGATTAGTTCTTCATAGCAGCAACCTGAACTTGAGTCAGCAACACATCTATTCAGAACCTAATTTCGAGCATTGTTCTTCATCTCACCAGCAATCTAATCAACCTGCCAAGTCGAAAAAGCCGTTTTATGCATTCTGGAAATAAGTCAAAAGTCTGTGGACATTGTATGTGTTAATTACTGTACAGCCTTATTGTCTCCATCCAATCGTAAATGTAATATAATTAATCCAGCAAATTAACTCGGACGATATAGACAAGTAGACTGATGCTTGCATGAGCTTTGTTACAAGAAATGTTGTGGGACTCTTAATGTCTCTTTCATTGTGTGTAACTCATGTTCGTCGTATTTCTTGATTTCTCTACTACGAAATCTTTTTTTCAACATTAAGTCAAGACATGTCACATTGTATTGAGCTATAAACGGCTTTATTCCGTCTGTCACTGAATATTAAGCTAATAATTTCTCCTATAACCTGTGTGCTCATGCACTGAGGATTTGTCAAGTGCACTTCGCCAGTGTGTAGAACAATTTGTCACTGCGGATTATTCCTGTGTCAAATAGAATTATAATTTCTTTAAAAAATTACTCCAGTACTTATAAGATTGCATTACTCAAAAGTGGTAGAATATTAGCATCATCCATTTTATGACTTTATGAACTGTGCCACATACAAATAATCTACAAGATTTGCAGAAAATATCTTATATCATTATTCTGGTGTTTCTGGTTCTGGAAAAATCAACTAATTTCCTCACTAATCACTTAACCTGACTGCGGAAGTATGTAAAATAATTACAAAACCAGATTTTACTCTTAAATCGATCTGTGAGACATAATTTTTTTCTCTTGTCTGTCGATGTAGTGCCTGTCGTCTGTGTAATTTGAAATGCAGTTCAAGATAAGGAATATCGTATCAAGCCACACGACTAATAAGTTTGATACACATGACTCAAAACGCTACATATACAAGTAGTAAATCGATAAAAATTATTTTTCAGGTTTTCAATGCAATCACACAATCAAATATTTTATACAAGAAGACTATATCATACGATTTAGAAATAAAATATACCGTTTTACCAACAAATATTATAACCCTACTTGTACGACATCGATAAGTCAATTGTTTTGTACACTTATGATTTTGTCCGATAATAAAGTTTGAATTTTTATAACCGCATTTTGTGTTCGAAAGTCTAACTGTCTTATGCAGTAGGAATGATATTCTTCTTTTCCAAATAGTAATGAGATTCCTCCTATCCTCTGTACAAAACTGAGTACCAGAGTACTTTGTCATTTGGAGTTCGGATATATTGTGTTTTTTATCTCAGGGCGAGGTTTGTTAATATTGAATTTAAGCAACCGTCAAGCTGAATTCTTTTCCACCTTTGCACCTGCTTGCCATATGCAGAAATTTAGTACGCATTCAAATTAATCTCTTTCCACGGCCCTGGGACCTTTGTGTGTTTGCTGAATGCGTATATATGACTTAAGGGCAATTGTATTTTCCCTATTAAAGCATGTCTATAACTAAAGAAATACGGTGGGAACTCCAGAGTCCAGAAAGTTAACACTGCAGGAGCAACATCCGACAGCAAGGAACAGCAATAACATCGACGCTACACATCAGGTGCTTTGCGTACAGTTCATCCGGTCAACATAATTGCACGGGGTTTGCTGGCATGAAATGCTCGTGGTGGTTTGATATTGATCCAGTATCGTTATTCGTTATTATACTTTCTTCGTCCACCTACAAGAACAATGGGTAATCATGGGAGTACAAAAAGTTTCTAGCAAAAAATACCCAGCTATGACCATCTAAGAAAAATTATTGAAACCACAGCTCACCGAGGAATGTTAGTCTCTCATGTTGACTGACTGTGCTCTCATACTCATTGTCAGGGCAGAATGGACGCTATTGGGCTTATGTTAATTTCGCAACATGAAAAACTAATTCTCAAGAATCAAGAATGTTTTTGTCTAATGTTAATGACACGTGGAATTCTGACCGTGTGAACGGAGACAATCCAGGGAACATTATACTTCAAAATGAAGAAGTTCAAGTAGGAATGTCTGTACAAGAATGCTTGATACAGAAATGCAATGTACTTTTGTTAAAAAATAAAACTTACTAATATTCAATTTAATCTTCATAAAAGCATTTCACTTACATCAAGTTTATCTGGTTTAAATGGAAAGTCTTGTCTGTGCGAATGTTGACGGATGTGTGAACTTCAGAGCATCTCTAAACTTCTTGGACTTAAACTGGGCAGTTGTACTTGCATAAAACTCCAGAATAATAATATTAGAAGTTCATATTTCATGAAGCATCTTCCGCGTACCGTGTCAACTTACACAACAATTTCTCAAGTTGAAGTTCATCCAGTGGAACCAAAGTAAAGTTTTTGGTATTGTTGAAGCGCAAGAGACCGTGTCCTACATCCTCGTCTCGGAATGCTCATCCACATTCTGCATTATTACATCATTAGCGAATATCTTAAAGCCTCCTTCAGTTGCAAACAATGAGGCCTCAAGAATTCCTTTCAGCCTATCAGTAATTTTAGACTAAATACTTCTCATGCATACTCTTAATAATTTCTGTGTAATGGTCTTAAGAATTTAAAGTTTCTTGCAGTGGTTTATTCGTAGACACCAACAATACATGAAAGATGGACTAAATTAAACGAAATATTTTGCTACTTAAAGTATCCAAGAATTATTTGAGATTCTGAATGTGATTCTACCAACTCTGGTGAGAATAGTTTTATGCTGAAGTCGCGAATCGTGTTGTTAGTTGTTAGTAAATGGTGTACGATTTAAATTGATTTGTATGCTTAGATTTCTTGTGTTTAATTTAAATCAGAAAATTAGTTGTGAACATGCTGAAGTGCTTCAATAGACTGGAGTGTTCAATACGCAGAGCCTACTCCGCTGATGAAATTTCTTACTCTCTTTAAGCCTACTGAATTTTTACTGGAAGAGGATCTTTAATGTGCACAATCGCATTTGGAGTTAGTTACACGAACTTTAATCAATAAACAGGATTGATATTTGCCCTTGATCTCTATTTAAATTAACTTTGTATTAATTAATGTACGTTTTGATAATCCCAATTTGTTGATACTAATAATTTACTATATTTATTTAAACAAACAAGAGATTTTAAGCTTAGGTTCAATAAGTCTTACCTTAATGCGACCATTTAACAACTTACTTTACGCTCTTCGTGTGATCTATGAAATTAAGCTGCATTTATTCTCTGTTCAGCTTAGCCATATTTGCCCACTAACTTCTCTATTAAAACCGTCAATTAATGAGCAAATTAATTCTTATGATTCGCAGACTTCTTCGCAAGACAACAATGGGGTTGTTATAAGGGTGAATGCGACAGGAGAGAGAGAGTGCCATTTGTGAGAGATTTGACAGAACAAAGTGATCAAAGCAGAGCCCTCCCATCTCACGGATACTTTAGAATTCCACAGACTTCCCCATAAAGTATATATTTTTATTAACAGATGGTAGAAATGCATTCTTCACAGTTTCATTGCCTTATTGCAGGTAGACATAGACATTGCAGATACGTCTCATTCTGAATTAATGCTGCTCAATCATGACTCAATCTCATCTTCATCCCTCATCCCCCTTTCCCCAATACTCTCTATTCTCAATTCCACAACTTCCAATCTCCCAAGTGAGTCTTGTTTAATTTGTTTGGAAATGAGGGAAATGTATCAAAATATTTCAGGAGTTTATTTTCATACTTACGACGATGCTCTGTTTTGCTATAAAATCTTTGTAAGAATCAATCATATCTCATTATTTATTCTCACACACAGCACAGGAAAGAATAAGCAGAAAAGTTCTGCAATTTCTCTTATTTGAGTGGGACACAATTTGGGAAAAATTTTGGTAAAATAGCAGAATTTAACTATTCATTTTACTAGCAGGAGACACACGTGTCTCACCAGTCTCACGTCACATTGTCGCAACGTCGCAAGTATCACATGTAGATGATCCAGTGTAATGTGGAAACAAACTGCAGCAGGCATAATTAATACATAAGTCTAGTCCATTTGTACTCAATGAGTTATAAAATAAAAGAAAGCAATATCAATTAATTAATAACTATATGAAGAATAAAGTTCAAAACATTTATATTCTAATTACGCACATTTAAAAACATGAATGAATATTCATCATTTCCACTCTCTTTACGCTTTCTGTCTGAATTGTCCCTAATCCACTGGAATGTAATTTGTTATCAAAACTAGGAACCACCACCATGGAATGTGGCACTCTAAACAAATAATAAATGTAAATGCATTCATAGTTTGCTCAAAATTAGAGCAAACCATACAATTACATGTCATTTAAAAGTGACATTGAAGTCCTAATAAACTCACAGTTCTGTTCGTTAGGCAGAGTTTGTCATAACTACACACGAAGATTAAATTGATTAGATTGCTGTCTTGTGACGAATGTACAACCAGAATACATTATTTGAAAGGAATCTTCATTCGTTTATTCGTATATCTTCTTTAAATGCATTTTTGGTATGCAAATAACCATTTTTGAGTGAGGTGCTTACAAGCGAACCCTCCAACGTCTGGTCCGTGCAATCAAGAGCAATTTTTTAAACCATAAATGAGCTTCAATGTCATCCACATTTAAAAATGTAACTATAAGCACTTTATTAAGGTATGCTTATGCACAATTAAGGTGTGCAAGAAAGTGCTCTTGGCACTCGTTCTTTTCTGCAAACTGACTATAGTCATCTCCTTTTGTATGAGCGTACATGTGTGCAGATATTGCCATTCGTTTGAAGCCGTAACCGTAAAGTGGCCGCCTTAACGTGAGAGTTTCATATCATATTTGTTATCAATATAGACGTATTTGTAAAACTAATATTTTTGCTTCTAATGGAATTCTTTTATAAGGTTAGTTTCCGCAATGAGTGGGGGAATAAAGCGCAAAAGAATTCTACGCAAGGAGAATATCATTTCATCCATGAAAAATGTAATAAATGAATAAACATGATTCTGAGGAATACGACGATGATAAGAAGGTGGAAGATTAAATTGAATTCTACTCCACCCATTTTTGCAATGACTCATGAATGTGAAACATGCAGTTGTCGAGAGAGAGAGAGAGAAGCAAAGGCTGAAAATATTTTTGTATCTTGGAGCAATAAACAAGAAGACTAGTTGATCTATTGCAGGTTTTGCTTTCAAAGCGAGTAACCTACTCACCTGTCACTTCTCCTTGTCCGTGAGACTACAAAAATTTGTATCAAACGACTTGAAGGTACAAAATTGTTTTGTCTGGCCATCTACTACGAGAGTCTCCTCAAATATTGTGTAGCAGACAAAGCCGTAAATGTACGATGGTTTTATTTATTACTGATTCTGTATGCTTTCGTTGATAACTCATGAGTATTCGCGTGTAATTTGAGATTACGTGATAGGTGAAATGTACACTGGGGAAAGAACTTTGTTTCTAATAATCATATCATAAGCATTTGCTTGGCTTCTTGTTTTTCAAAACGCTTAAGAAGGAACATACATAAATACAAGCTGCATAAAATAGGTTGTAGAATATTCTTTATTCTTTCAGTGCCTAAAATCTTAAGTCACTAATGATGTTCCAATACTTCCAACCTAACGTTAATTTAAAAGTGATTGCGAGTGAATCAAATGTCATGGGCAATTTTTTTCCTTAATCATGCAATATAAGATAGACTGCTAAAGTCACTGATGCTGCATTTACACACAATTGTATGCAGGCAAGTTGTCATTCATTGTAAGAAAAATACATCCAACTAAATAATCCATATTGTAAGTAGTAGCTTTTAATACAAATGCACAATTGAACATAATTTAATTAAACCAAATAGATTATATTATACCTTTTAAATACCAAACAAGAATGCGATCTATGAAATGGATCTCATTATTACGGTTTGCACTATTGAACTTGTCAGCTACTTGGTATTTCACAGACACACGTAGAACAAACTGCCGAGATGCTCTGTGTGGTCATTTGGACTTGGATAACGAATGTCAATGATAAATAGGAGGATGCATTATGTATGTAAAATATTAAGAACTTTTTTGTCGTCGCCACTGCAGCCAAAGCCCAACCAAAACGGAGAGAGGTGTATATTCATAACAGGATTGATGCCAGTGAAATTCATATCAAAAATGTGTATGTGTGTAAGGTTTACAAGGGCTCAAAAGTAGAACAAGTTGTTGGTTGAGTTGTTCTTGTTGGCTGACAATGAATCTCATTTGTGGAGATTGCATACATTTGCAGCAACTCTCCTCATGTAGACATGCACTCCTCTGCAGCATCTCTCGTTCTGCTTTGTCTTTCATCTTTTGTTTGTTAATTACTTTGCTTCCATCCACACAAGATTGTGGTCCCAAAACACTTGAGAATCTCACCGTGTGATGATGATGATGATGCCCTCCTATTTGCCACCAGCGTTAAGACTTAAATTGTAAATACATTGATACTATGACAATCTCATCGTTGATGCAAACTAATATGTGAATCTCATTACTTTCATGCACTTCATCTGGTAGGCAACTTTGCAACACAACTAAAAGTTGTTTTATGTTTCAATCCTCACTAATATGTATTTGCATCTCTGACGAAATTCATTAAGTTGCATAAACGTCCATTTACTAAAATATCATTGGAAGAATGTTAGCTTCAAAGTTTGTGTGATTAGAGAGGGCTTTGTTGCTGCTGACATTGATGCCTCCATAAAAATTTGCATTTTTACAACTTCATATTGTAATCATAATGTGTGGTTGACTTATTCTTCAATTCCACGCAACTTGACCTCATGCAGATATTCCTACAGTTGAAGTGATACTGAAGATCACTTTTTATCCAATGCACACCCAATACCACCCCTTCCTTTGGATGTCTTGTGTAAATAGGAGAAAGGGTTAAGCACATGTGCAAGTTTGTAAAATATTAAATGACACCAAAGCAATGAACAGTATATTTACTATTTTTAAGGAGCTCCCAGCAGTGACAACCAAGTGGACAAATTGTCATGCAATCTGATTATTATTGGGTCTAGTTCTTGTGTAATGGAACAATCATTATATGAATATGGACAGATTGGCTATTATTAACTGAAATCATTCTACTTTTTAACTACACACAAAGCACATAAACCACAAACAATCGCCAATTAAAGTTCTTACGTTTACTTCCAAAAACGGTAGCACACACACGGCAATCGTCATATGATTGCAAATATGCGATTGAAACTAGAAATAGTTGAGACACGGCAAATTTACATACAGTACAATAATAATAATGTGTGTTTGTATCTCATAGCAGATTACAAATGCTGTGACTTTGTTCTACTAAAATATAATATTAAATTCAATGATTCATATCAGGTAAATAGCAAGAAAGGTCAAAGGGTAGTGCAGTAAGTGAAGTGAGGCCCGGGTGAGAGGGGCAAAGTGAGACGAAACGTGAGGGAACCCTCGTGGCGCGAAAGAACTCGATCCCCTTTTGTCTCTTGCTGCTTCTTTTGTGTGGCGTTCAGTCTTCCTCAAGCTTTGTGAGAGGCAAGTGGGCTGGTTGGTATTCACTCAGCTAGCCGACAACAGAAGCGGACGTTCGTTTTCTTTGTTTGGAGAACGTGTTGGTGTGCGGTTTTATCCGTTTGAGAAGATACTTCGGTGCAGACGGACTTAAGGACTTAATCAGGTACTTGAGAAGATTGTTGGCGAAACTTTGTTAACGCTACATGGTGTTGAACTTCCAAGGTATTTGATTTTCACGTGGTAAATAAGTGCATTGCTTTGTTTCGCTAGAACGACTGATGGTTTTGGATTGAGGATGTCCGGCAGCGAAAGTAGCTTCGAAGAAGCGGAGATGGTGGGGAATGTTCCGGCCCGGCCCCGGCCCCGTCAAAGAAACTTTGCAAGGGTTGTCCACAGTCAGAAGGAAAGAAGAAAGGCTTGCGACGCTCAGGTCAAGTCGCAGGTGGTGCGGAATATTGAACTAGACATGTTGACACCCTTAGGAGTGTATTTTTCGGTAAAGATTTAACAACACTGAGCATAATGAAGAATTGTTTGCGATGTCATCAGAACCGTGTCTTTTTGTTTAGGTCGGGGTGACGCACATTAATAACGTGAACAGAATGTATTTAAGATGGGAAAGTACGATTGCTTCTAATGTGTCCCTGTCTGACATGAAGCACGAGAGGTTGGTGGTAAAGGATTCTTTGGACGTCAATGAATATTGCATGGTGCGATACCCTGGGGATCCTCGAAATAGCAAAGGAACTTACAGAGGATGTATTGTGGCCTTGCTAAATACTGACGGCGCATACGGATGCAGAGTTCACTTGGTGGACATTGGGGTTGATATAAAAGTACCGAGTGATCAGGTGTACGAGCTTCCTGGTAAATATCTGGACCAGAGGAGAATGTGCTTTAAGTTTGGATTGCTGAATTATATTCAAGTCAAGACTGAACAGGCTGTGTCTGAGACACAAGAATATCTGTATGACATGTTTAGCTCACACCGTGTGTCGGTTCGAATTGAATCCAAGGTGAGAGACAAAATTTTAGTTGCACATCGCTGTAAGGGATATACTTATCATTCTGTGACTTTCAGGTTAAGTCTGAGACGGGAAGTAGAACCCGGCTATACGGAGACGTTTACTTCTCTGACTATGATTTGAAGACCGTGGAGGAAGCTCGTAATGTTTATAGTGACCTATTGAGCAGCGCTTGTATTTTAGAATGTAAGAAATCTGTTGTGTTGGTTAATAGTGTAATTATAATATTGACTTTAAATTGTGGTTGTCTTATAGACAAGCGCACGGATTTCACAATGATTGAGCAGGAGCTAATTTCTAAAACCACAGTCCCTGCGAAAGCCAGCGAGGTCCAGCGTCTTAAAATGGGTCAACCTGAGCCTGTATGTTGGAACATGCTTAACTGGGGGACTATTAATATGTGATATATGTAAACTAGGTAATTTCTTTTTTCTTTTAGGTATGGGTGTGTCCTGGAGCCAAGAGTTTAAACGATTTTTATGTAATCGGTGCATCACGGAGGGTACTCAAAAACAAGTTAGATGACTTGATTGATAGATCGGATTCCCTTGGGCTTGAATCATATCAGCCGTGGGAGAAAGACACTGGAGAGTGGTGCTTAGTACGACCAGAGGGCTATACAACATGGTACTTGACTTTGAAATTATGTTGTCACAAGGACAAGGGGGGAAATCTCAATGTGTCTTGTTATTCTAGGCTCCGAGCAAAAGTTTTGCACATATGTGGTAAAGATGTGTCCTTGCAGCTTTTGGACTACGGTGGAATCGCATGGGAGAAACTATGCTTTCTTAAAAGAATGCCAGAATTTGCGAGGAATGTACCTGCGTTAGGAATCCACTGCACGCTACCAGTAAAGCCTGTCGGTGACAAGTATAATCCCAGAATCGTCAACAATCTCTGCAACTTTAATGATCTGGACGAAGTAACTGTGCTTGCTCACGTCATTCAATACGTCGTAAGTTTTTCAGAAAAAAACTTTCGCGTTAATATTCAAGAGGTTGATTTGAAATTTGGTTACTTCAGGATCAGCAAAGCTTTGAAGTAGACCTGGAGGTCAAGTACCGTATTCGCGGGCGCGAATCATTTTCCTTTAGTGAGAATCTTGTGCAAAGTAGCGAAGCGATGTGGAAAAATTTGGAATACGCTCGACACCAACTGTATATAACCGTAATGCCAAGGGCAAAGGATACTCGAGACGAAGATGATGAAGAGACTCATGATGACTCTGGTGAAGAGACTCACAATCACTTTACGTGAAGTGTACAAAATGTAAAAGCAACGATATACTCCTTTGGTTAGATACGACCTTTGTTCTTTAACTTAGAATTGATTAGTAAAGTGCTTGTTTATTAATAATAATTAATTTGTTTCCAACTACATTGTTTTACTTAATGGTTCATATCATGGGCCAGTAATAAAAAAGCAAAACTTATTGAGATGGTTTATTTTGTTAGGCATCTTCAAAATTCACGAGCGTATGCACCTTGCACGATGTATGCAATGACATTCATGGTTTTTATAGCATGCAATTAACTGCGTGGAGATTGACTTGGATGGCCATACTGTGTCGTGACCCTTAGAAGAAGAGGAACACCATATTCTTCGTTGACATAGTGTATCATCAAATCTTTAAGGTGTGTATTCAGGAGTGAATACCACTTTATACTCACTTTGCTCTAAACCTTGATAAGTCAGAACATGCTTACACACTGCACAACTGTCCGGTATGGGTAGAGATGCTTATTTCTTATGTTAATTGCCATAACTTTTAGCTCTTGTGCAACATTGAATTCCAATGAGTTGGTGTAGAAGGTGGACGAGTTAGATCTTATATATCGTAGGGATGTGTCAATGCACATGTTGTGTGTGCTGTGAGTCTTGTGAGACAGAATGTGCCTGTTTACAGTACACATTGTGTTTGTTTGAAGAGATGTTCGTGAAACATTAGGCTTTGTGTGATACTCAACCCTTTCGAAATCTTGATTTCAGCACATTTACAAAATAGATGTACATATTGATCTTCCCAATAAGTAGTAGACGTGCACGCAAATATGCCAAGAGACTAATCGCAAGAAAGACTCTCTACCAGAGTTAAATGTCAGAGCTACCAAACCATTTGTTCGCACTTGCCTTTGTGCTCAATGGAAAACTTAATGAATTGATGACTCGACCTATGCAACTCTTTTGTCAGGTAATATCTGTCTCTCCCTGGTTACCATCGAAGCGTCAAAGAACATCTCATTGATCCTTATCTTTGCATGCAAAGTTCGTGATAACCTCAGACAACGTGTGTACCCAGCTTTAATAGTGCATTACCAAAAACAGCTATCATTCTATTTTACCAACCATCCTATTTATTTTAAGTCATGAAAACAATTGTTTTCAATCACTTTGGAACATTTATTTTGTCTTGTCAACCACACAAATACATTAAGTATTCTCATTCTTACATTACAAGCTGCTGTGTGAATCTCGTCAAAGCAGTATGGGTCTGTCACTAACGCAAGATTAATTTTTAATCTCACGGGTAGGTAGAGTTTGGTGAATATTGGTGGGATTTCGGTTGATGTGGACGAAGAATTTCTTTTCAGCAGGTGTGAATTAATATGTCTTGTTGTCTGATTGAAAAAAATACATTTTATTCAATCCCTAATAGTCGGTGTAAAGGATTTGTAGGAATGTAGGTGAGACGATTGTGCCTTTCCTAAAAAAAATTATAATTTAACCCATGAGCCCGTATAGTGACTTGAGTGAGTTGTCGCGAATGAGAAAGAACATTAATTCACTTAAGTTATGGATAAATAAAATATGAAAAGCAAAGAAGATACTCTTGTTCCGCATCATAATACGAATATGAACTCAAGTTCTATTTGAAAGTACAAAGGGCTTCTGTATTTAAATGTCTCATCAAGCTCACATAGTCTGCCTGCTGATGAGATCCTATTGTGCGAATGACAGTCTTGTTGGGATTTTCTTCTCTCATGCGCCTCTATGAGGTGGTATGATAATTTTCAGAACCCAACATGGCTCAGATGTTTTCTCCCAGTGAGAAGCCTTTTATCGTGGTTTATTAATCTGAGGCTGCGATAAGGACTGACTTCTGTTTCGTGTCTGAGCAACTGGAATTCATACATTTTGTTTAGTTTGCCTGAGAATAACTGTTTTTTCGCAAATAGCAAATACAGCTACAGTTGATCGTCGTTTCACAGAATGAAGCTATCGTATCTGACAAAGCATTGCAATCTCTAGTCAACCACATGGCTGAAATATTCGTCCAAATCAAAAGTAATCCATAAAGAGATTCCTTCGTTCCCATGACATGAACAAGTTCAATGTCGATCTAATTTGGCTCCCTCATTTCATGCTGGTATTCATCAACAGAAGTTTATGAATGCTAAGCTTTACAATTCATTATTGCATTACTATCAGTTGCTTTCCTTTTGTTGGTCTCAAGTGATGCGGAACTGTATCGTCTTATTTTCAAAGATGAATGCACCGTGTTGTGTATCACACACTAAAAGCAATATGGTCTTTTTCTCTGCCGCTGTTTGCAACATTGGAATCGTATTTCTACTTGTCATTTTTATTTTTAGCAAGTTACCACATATAATACACAGACTTTCTTGGAATTTTCACGCAGCATTAAATGTATTATGTTCATGTGGCTTAAGGAGGACATTAAATGCTTTTAAATGAATACCTACATCTAGTTGCACAATGTACAACGTGTAAAATAAATTACATCGCGATCGCATACATTCAAGTCTTACTTAAAAATGAATTATTCCTCTAATTTCTCGTGACAATTAAAGATAAGCGGAGTTTCCAGCGTCCATAATATAAATAGTTGTGTAAACTACGTGTACAATAATTTTTGTTTCAACAGCAATCAGCATCAAATAAAGATTTTATCAATATAATGCTATACGATTAATAAAATTGGCAAATAAAAGAAAAGTAGTGGGCACTATTAAGTGACGTACAACAGGAGTCACACCTACCTTACGGTTGCCATATTATCCATCTCTCTTGCGAAATGACTTGGATTTGTTTCACAGTTGCTGTTATATTCTTGAAATAGAATCTGAGTTGTTCTGCTTTATGTCATCATTACTAGCTATAAAATGGTATGCTGGATCAATTGACGTATCCTTTGTGTAAATAGTAAATCACAAAGTCCTTAAATGTTGCAACTTTGCTCAAATAGTGAGTTTCTGCGACAGATAGAATTCCCCAAATTGCCAGAGTACAAATTACTTCACATTGAATCACCTCATCCACATAATTGTTTGAGAGGCAGAGAAATATGCGATTAAATAACTTTATAGACTATAAGGTAGACAGACACACATCCTCCGGTAAGACAAGACGTGAGCATTTAACCCCGTCCCCTGAAGTCGATCAACAAGACATTTAATATTATTTCTCCACGACTTGTATAATAATTGCACCTATGGTTGCTGGTGAGGTACACAGGAATTTAAAGACGTACCACCACCAACTACTCATTAATTCATTTTTGATTGCAAATATTTTGAGGTAATCACAATAGTAACGCGGTGCCTGAATTTATCACTCTGCATGCCACATTCTTTAATCTGTGGTCGCTCCTTCTTTCATTTGACGATTGATATGAAGCTAAGCAGCGTTAGGAGGAGGCCAGGGTACAAATTACAGGAGATAGTGTGCATGAGGAAAATTATGATAGATGAAGTCATCTCGTCATCTGCCTGCAACAAATGAGTCAATTCGCCCTGTGTGTGCAGCAATCGCGAATCGCAAAATGTTGAATTTGCGACTGCAAGTCGGAGTCCCTAGCTATTAAACTATTAGTCCAGTTTGTCTGTAATTTCATCCTTTTGCATTGAAAGTATCATTGCATTATTTCAACGAATTTAACATTCAGGTTTCCTCGTGTATATGTACTTTTAATGCGTGATTCTTTGATTTGTTTGATGGCTAAAGTTTTATTAGAGGATTTACTAGCCTTCTAAGCTATATAATTATCTCTAATGAAACACGTCGTTTTGGTTGTTATTACATAAAGATATTTTCTTTCGCATTAGTGGAAATTCGTGGTTGTTTAAAGAATAAAACAATGAGTGGTTCTTTGTATGTGACTTGATGAACGCACCTACCTAATAGTTTAGAGAGAGACCTTCTCTCTGTTTGTACACAAGGAATGCAGGTCATACAATAAATTCAGAGCGATGGAACAGAATTAATGCATTTATTGAATTATTAAATTACTCTCGTGCTCAATTAGAAATTGGGAAACAGAAGAAACAACTGAAACATTATAGACTTCTTAATACTCATGGCTACATATAACCAGCACAGAGGCATTAGAATTTCCTGAGAGGTCTATAATGGTATATGCTGTTTTAGGTTATGCTGGTAATTTTGGCATAAACGAAACACTTATAGTTGGCAATTGTGTTAATTTAGAGTGAAAAATACTTGTAGCAAGTCTTCGGGTCACCAGAATGCGGATTAAGAGTTGATAAAGTTACAGGTTGAAGTTACGCTGTAAACTTTGAAACGGACGTTGAAGAATAAAAGACCTCGGATAACAGGTTAGCGCATCAAGGTTTAGAGGAACAAGACAAAATTTGGAAAAGTGCCACTGCAGTCACAAACCCTGTAAATTGTGTTTTGAATGTGTGTGTGTGAGTTGCTAGGTTAATCCACAATGCAAAAAGGCTATAGAGTTTGTAATCCACTCGTCTAACCTCCTGTCACGAAAAATTTATTGACATTAATCTTTTGATTTCTAACAAAATGAAACAAACAAGCACAACATTGTGATACCCTGCTTGGTGCTATTCATTCCAGATTAAAAGAAACATGACTTGACTTTAAAACAAACTTGGTTTTTGTAAGAGTTCAGGGTTCAAGTGGTGTGTCCTCATCACGAAAAAGCAGTTGCTGACAACGCAACACTCTGAGAACACCATTATTCATTAAAATATGCTAATTACAAAATACAGCAGGGGATTACACAGAAAGTCATAAGAAGAAGTTTTTAAAAATTTGTGTTACAGCAGCAGGGTAACCTTGTATTACTTTTTCTCATTTAGGTTTACTTGCTTTTCACGATTTTGGCTGAGGACTCTCCTTAGGATGAGATGATTCTGCCAAGAGTGTTAAATATTTTTCATCAATGTTTTCAGATTACATTAAGTGAAAATTTATGTCTGGGTACAGTATAGGAATTGCTTCAGAAGTGTATTTTGTAAATTTGGTGTGTGTGGTACGTGACAGTTTGAGTAAAATTAGTGACGGCAATAAAGTTGCAGCCCACGGAGGATAGTGGTGAGGATATTGAGGAAAGCAAAGTGCAAATTGGGATTTCTTCAGTATCTCTTACATTTTCTCTCTTAATTGACTGTGGGACTAAATAGTTAATGAATCATGAACATTCCCAATATTATATGATTATTAGCTTCTACATGCATCTCAGAGTATAGAAATTTTGTTTGAACCAGATTTCAATGTGACATATGTAAGATACTACAGTGCATGTAGGCTTTTTGCTGTGAATTCAGGTGCTTTGCAATTTGCAATGTTGTGAGCAAATCTTTGGCAAATCTGTTTGTTTTGTAATTTTGGGTTTGCAGATTGCTCTGTATGGGCCAGTTTGCTTGTCCTTTGGATAATCAGTGGATACCTATATAGTTTTTAACTGGTGTACTTTGTATTTTATATTATTGTAACTTGTACCACATAATTAATGACTGAAATTATCTTTTTAATTTGATAAGAACCTATTAGTAGCAGTAACCGTTTAAATATACTGAATTGGTTTGCAAATGAGATGGTTGTGTATAATTTGGATTTTATAACCTCTTTATCTTTCACTTAGATTTGACTAGTTTTAAATCAATTTTAAGTGTTATAATTCAATCGGTACATGTAATTACTTTGATATACTACTGAAGACTTCAGTGCAGTGATACTTATTAAATATTAAATTGTATTTTGTGAAACTGAAGGATCAATGTACAACAAGACTGTTTGGTGTGTTATACTTCTGGCGAGGAATATTTCACACGCGAACAATGACGAAGGTTGATGGATGGTTTTGCGTTTACAAGGATTAGCTTTTGCATTGTTTGGTGTTCATTTGTTGGTGTGATGGAATAAGGATGAGCTAAAGACTCGGAGGATAGAAATGATCTTGTCGTTTAGAAGTTACTAACTGAGTTAATTCGAAATGACAAGACCATCAATGAGGACAGAAAACTGGCAGTTAGGGAGCAGGTTGTATTGTATGTTCATGTGAACTGCTTATTATGATCATGAGAAAAATTTTCAGATCCCAGAAAGACCCACACACAAGATTCGGAGAAAATGGCACCGCATGTTGTATAGTGAAATTTGGCTTTGGGACAGGTTAATTAAATTTGAGTATTCTGGTTATTTGAGATGATGATGAGAGGAACTTCTGCGATGCACCTTCTATACTTCTATCCCCCAGTAAAGTTTGTGCTTAGGCCGTACAGAGACTCGTATTAACTGTTGACTGTGAGTCTGTCGAAGTCATCAAAGATTAAGATTTCACGACAATGCAAGAGGAGGCTACTTACAACTTAGACTTAAAGTACAAGTCAGATACACCTGACAAGTAGGCCAACAGGTCAAAATCCAACTGGCTTCTTGTGCCAGTAAAAAACTTGTATTTTCTCATCATGAGTTAATCCCCGAACTCCCATTCATGATGAGGATAATGATGTGGTTGCTACGTAATTTAAATCGCCACTGTAAACCATCGCGTTAAAAGGTGAATGAATTGGACAATAGGAGTATGAAGTATGAATATGATCTGTTGTACACTCTCCCAATGTATCCAATATCACAGGACATTCCCCGTCGATGGGAGGAGTGACTTATCATATTTAATCTAATAAAAAACAATTCATGCAATATCCAATTGCTTTGTAATTGAAGGAAGCAATCCAAAACGGCTGTGTCATTCTCTGTCATTCGAAGGGATTAACAAATTGATTGGAGTTGGTAAATTTCTGGTGGATTACGTGTGTATGCACAGTTGCATTGTCCACGTACATATGCGTGAGTTAATCGTGCCTAGAAAATCTAATCGAAATATCAAAACTTGCATGATTTCCTCTCTCTCTGGATGTAATTTAATTTCTTATATTTAGAGCAATAATCAATTATTAATTTGATCGAGCAGTCAAGAGTGTTCATATAGAGTCGATGGGATCTCATCCGAAATCTAAAAGCCATTTTTGAATGTCTGTGGTTGTGATTTCTTGAATGCATTTCCCCTTATTCAATTATTCGTACTCTTTGCTGCAATTGACGATAGTAATCGGAAAAAACCCAATTATCTGAGGCTTTACAAAGAAGTTTCCCCAAATCAATAGTTACGATCAAGTTTTGTGCGTACCTTGCCCTGTGTGTCATTATTATCCAATTTATTTCAGTTTTTAATTGTGCTCAAAGAATCCTCTCGAGTAATTTATGTTTTTGTGTCAAGAATGCATGCATGATGTATTTAAGGTTTTAAAAGTTGGCCGTCTGTGTGTTGGTGTTGGTATTCAATCCTGCAGATCATCCTTCATCTTGATCTAATCGTATTCAGTACTCATTGTACATGCATGAATAATCAGGTATGTAAAGTACAAAAAATGAAATCATTTGCAACATCATGAAAAGGCTGCAAATGAACTTTAATTGGTTTCATAAATCGTTTAATGCAATTTACTCTCTGGCGGATGAGTCTCAAGTCCAAATGAGTGAGGCGGATATACTAATTGGAAATCGATATCCTGTTAGGTGCCAATAGTCACAAAGTGTCTATTGTGAAGAAGTTCCTCCAAATAGACCGAACGGTATATTTGAGAAATTTCACATTACACATTATGATCCAATACCAAAGTGGGATGTATGTGTGTGTGTTTATGTATTGCATTTGTAACTTGATACTTTAGTTGCAGCAGGTAACAGTCAGGTGCACACAAATTTGCAAGACCGATGGGGATTGTTGAAAGAACAAGTCATTGAACAAATGATATCTTTCTAAAATTGTATGCATTGTGGTGTGGGTTGTGCAGTTCCTAAAATATAAATATATGTATATGCGCCAGTGTCTTAAAGGTGTATCAAGATGATCTTGATCTTTAAAGTTGCTCTCTCCGCCTCTGCCTTTTCAAGTGTTGACTTTCATGTAAATGCTCACGTTAACTTTAGTCTTGTGTAAGGAAGGCATATCTTTTTCTGTTTGATGATTAAAATCACCCTGTCAGTTGTTAGGTGCTAACTTCTAATACACTTGCAATCTAGAATGTAACAAGTTGATTCATTGATTTACCTTTCTGCAGATCCTTTCACCGTTTTACTAATTGAAACCTACAAATCAAGTTGGGTGTACTTGTGCAACAAGGCAAAAATGCATTTAGCGTAGTATGTCACTTTTTACGTCTTTATGCTACTTGATTTCGAATCCTGAATTAAACTCGCTTGCTGTGGTGGATTTTGCTTAACTGCAAACAAGTATTTTCAGCAGATGAATAATATACACTTAGATTCTGCGGGACGAAAGATTTAGAAAGTTTCCGATAATAATAAGACTTGAGTACTGTTCACAAAGGAACCATTTGTTTTAATAAAATGCATCTCAAGAATAGGCGTCGTAGAGAATTAAACACTTGTTACTTGTTTGATAAGGAGTCTTCTAGTATAGAAGTGTGTGTGATTCAATTATGTGATTTGTAATACCTCAAGTGAATTTTGTCCTCCACAAAGCCAAAGAGCCTTTGCAGGTTATATTTGGAGCCTGTTGCAGAGTAAAATGATTAAGTGGATGTATTCAAGGCAGAATTATTTTAATGTTATGGTGCAACAAAATGGGAAAGCTCCAAAGAAGGTGCATAGATAGACCTAAAGTGGTTCCTCCACACGGAAGGGATAAGAAGATCCCGATGGATGCTCTGCTTCGAGTGTTCTTTCCGTTCTGCTCTGGTCCGCTTAAAGGTGATGATTACGATTAGTTTGTTAAATCAGTGGTGCAGTGTTGCGTCATTATTATCAGGGTCATCGTATCTTCAGCAGTCAGGAAGCGTTTGTTGGAACATCCTCAATTCCTGTTTTCTATCTTTATTAATACACATGTCTATATGCAACCTTGTGAATAATGCTTTGATGTGACCTGGAGAAACAAATTCCTCGTTTGCTTGGAGTGGAAGTATTCCTGTAAAAATGTGTGTTATATATAATTGTATAACATAAGGAAACTTGTAGGTTATCATGGGAATAAATAAATGTATTCACATGAGAATATTAAACTGTGTGAAAGATAATAATTGGCTTTGAGGCACATTTATTCATACAATTACTAAATTAAGTTTAACACTTTGTGTTAACGTAACAAGGATACAACTGTCTAAAACAAATCAACATTATTTTACAATTAACAAACAATCATTTCGGCCTGGACTGTGTAGTTCATGGGGAACTGCAAACATACACAATACACATGACTCCTTACATTTGCATACATGGCTCCGTTAACACATTATAGATGCTTTTATTACACCAAAAGACACTTTTGTGGAACACATCAAATCCGCAAGTGAACATTTACTGCTCGTTCATCACTTGAAAAGCCATTTTTTTAACTTGTTCCCATCAAACAGGTCAAAATGAACAACAAACAGAAGCAACAACTATTACACCGAATTGCTCATAAAGTCATAAAAGTTCAAGATTGTTGAGTTATAAAACATCATGTAAAAATATAAATTGTCTATGAAAGTAAAAATGATAAAATATATCCGTCGCTACTTCTCACCATTAAACGGTGTACTACAATCGTTTATTTAAGTCTACTATGGCTGCAGTGCTTATCTCGTATCAAACAAGTTATTATGACGACCAATAATGAACTTAATGTAACATGACATCTCACACACACCTACGAAGACTGTCTTAGATACGCTGACTTAGTTAATAATAAATGTCTAATACTTAAAAAATGTCCTAGTAGGAGATATACATTCACACACACACTCACACATTCAGATATGCCTACAGTCATCTATTTTGACTGAAAGAATAGTTAGTTTCAAGTGTGATTGTAATTGAAATACAAATTTTAATATTAAATGGGAATTGCCTAACAGAATTAATTATGTCAAGGTGCAAACTACACGTTGATTAGATTGGAAAGCAGCAACGGAGTAGGAGGGTGTTATACACACTCCCAATGTATCATATCAGATATATAGAAAAGTTGGTTGAAGAAGTAGTTGAAGTCCACAAAGACTTGACTTGCTTTTTAAAAGACTTGAACATTGGCATGAAAAGATAACTTATTAAACAATACACAGCTTGATGATTTTGATGGCACATCCTTTTACGTAGTCCAGTCTGTCAATCAATTATCTGTGCGTGTGTGTGTGTGCTTGCTCGTTACACATCCAAATTTATTATATATATTGTGTGTAGCCTCCTCCAATCAAAAGAGATAGGGAGTAAATGTCCAAGTAATTGATTGTGAGTAGTATGTAGTTGTAAAAATTCATGAATACACACACAAAATGAAGATTTCATTGAGGAGGTCGCTAAGGAATAAAAGTTTGGTTGTTGAGTCCCCTCAATTTGGTTTGAAACGAAGGTAAACGAGTCTCATGAATATTTTTATTACTGAGAGATGCATTGAGAGAGACAGGAAGGGAGATATACATATGTCATCTTCATTCATGTAGAGGAGACTGACTATATACGACTCAAACTCAAAATAGCATACCAATAAAATGTACATAAAAAACTGAAAATGGGTTACTAACAGCGTGTACGAGTCAGTGACAGTTATTATTGCTGCACAAATAAATCTCTCAATTGTTTGACTGTAGAAGAATAGGTAGAGTGAAAACAAGGACGCGAACACAAGAGGAATTTTATAGGATTCACCGTAATCCCCTGAGATGTTGATGATGATGAATGAAGGTACGATGATAATCACTCTTCGGCACGACATGATACGTACTACTCACTGCTACACAACAATCCATACTTCCTTGCACTTCTTCCAATTTCAAATATGGCATTGCTTCCACTTACAGGTGTATGCAAATCCGGTCTCAAGGCACAAGTAGATGATGATGGGCATAATTGTCAAAGTGCTGGCTTTGAAGGCTTCTCTTTAAATCCACGGGACTGAGGATTCATCAGGGTTCCTTTATATCTCCAATTGTCAATTGGCATATTCTTCATTTGGTTTCGTTCAGACTTGCACTTCTTCCCACAACAACTTTTCCTGGCCTGTCAAAGAGCTTTTTATGCAACGAGAGTTTAAAGCTCTTTCTTGATGTTGGTTGACGGGGTAGAGAAATTGTGTGTATGGAAGTCTGAATTTACACTTTTACAAGGAGTCTCTTGAAAATGCATTGAATTGTAACTAGAGTCACGCTCACTGAAGATTAATTCACATCTATTTATCGGATTTTGTATTGAAATGCCATTAAAGAATGGAAGAAGCAACACGATGAATGAAATGAAGAGTAAGTCTGAAATGACTAAAAGGATCTCTGTCGGGGTCATACGAGGCACAAATATTTTGCATTGTCAAGTGTGTTCATTTTAGAGAAAGTCATATTTAATGCAAATGCATGACTAATTGACGTTCTTCAGGTTTACTTATTATTGTAAGCTGAAAAGTGCACAAACAGAGTATATATACGTGACACTGTGGGCAGAGTAAGGTTCCTGCCAATGGTACACTTTAGTTACAGCGATAAGAAGAAACTGGTTTCCAGCAAAATGTGGTAAGTGTGTGTGTGTGTCAAAACATGGTTTGGTTGATTTGTAAATTTCAGACCATCTGGACAGTAGCCCACGCGTTGAAAGTGACTTTCTTGTTTGGCCTCTTCTTCCTTCCGGCTTCATTAGGTTGAGACCACATTCCGTTTAGCTTGGGAATCAAGTTCTCTCTGACATTTTTCTTGAATCGTTGTGATAACGATGCCCACATGCTGTCCCTACCGGTTGCATCCCGGAGAAGGATTTTGGAAGTTGTACCTTTTGCACCGACGCATATTCTGCTTCCATTCCTGGAGGACACACGACCCTTGGGGACAGCGTGAATGTTCTTCCGTCCGGAAGTTGTACTGGTTGTGGCAGTAGAGTGGGGTGTCTTGGGCATCTCTGATAGTTCCAACCATGACGAAAAGGGAACTAGAAGATGACCTCCGTTTCCATAAGCCATGAAGTCCCCACCACCGGACCCATTTGGAGTGTACTGATGGGGCATGAAGTTCAGCGTCCTTTGGTACGGGGCAAAGGTAGACGAGCTCCTTCCCATCACATGGTACAGGTAGGATTCCTTAGGATACGTGCTTTTCGGAGCAGAGACGCTTTCTGTCTTTAGAGGGACCAGGAGGACGGGTTTCGCAGCCAAGGAACTTCTCAGTGTCCCTCCGTGTCCTCCAGAAGTCATGGATGCAATCAACTTCCCACTGGAACTGGCGATCGTGGAGCTCCCATACATTTTCCTCAAGGGTCGTTGTGGAAGCATAATTGTGGATGTGTGAGCGTCTGTTTCATCTGCATTGTCTTCGGAGGATCCGGGGCAGTCGTTGTTATTCCCATTTAGCATCGAAGGATCTATCTCTCCGATTCTCAGAATACTTGGGTTAGTTGCATAGACATGGGTGTAGTGTGACAAGGAATTGGACCCACTTCTGCTCAGGGATTCCTTCACACTGGAACTTGAGTTGGAAGTATCATTGCATCCGTCTAGAAAGTCATACCCCAGCGATTTAGGCTCGTATGAAAATAAAGCAGAAGACTTGGACTGATGGGTCTCATGCAGGATTTCAGTTGGGTAGACGTGTGGCAGCGAAGTGAAAGTTGGGTCGACAGACGAAGAGGAATCTGTCGAAGATGATGGGGAGTTTGATGACGACGGGGGACTCGGAGCAGGCGAGTTTGGTGCGGGGGGAATGCTGCATGTTAATTTGCTTCCAAGGATAGGATTAATCTTGTATTTTACTGGTTTGAGCTTTACGCGAAGGTCTCTGTACGTTTGGAATAGTTCTTCCGCCTCTGATCGTGTTCTGAAGGCAGTCACTAAGGCAATCATTTTCTCAAGGTGCCTTACCACCCACACAAGAGTAGACGGATGCAGTGAGTCACAGTGACAAAAGACCACATCCTCAATTAAGTAAGACTGGAAGGAGGACAGGTTTGGAAGTGTTTCCCAATAAGGCGACCTGTCGTTAAAAGCTCCGAATTCGTCAGAGTCAGATCCGTTTCCTGAAGACGAGTTACTATCATCTGACACGTGGACTCCTGAGGAACTCGTGAGACTTGTGCTGTCCATGGAGCCTCCAGGGGATGAAGGCGAGGACTGCAGTTGTCCCCCACTCTCAGTCTCTTTCTCATGTTTCCCAGCCAAATCAAGGTGGTCAAGCAAATTAGTCAAGTCCAATTCCACAGCTTCTGTCACTTTTACAGAACGGATGGACTCGCAGTCGGACTCAAATCCTTCGTCTTTCGCCCTGCACCCGGGGGATGTCAGCTTCAGTCCTCGTTCAGAACATTCTATCGAATACCTTGGGGACAGAAAGCAAATGCAACCTATATAGTCACTTGTAGCAAGTATGAAACATTAGCTGATGAAAAGTTAGCAGCTGAAGCGTAAGATACAAGGATCACGTTACAAGCATCACGAATACAATCTTACTTGTGATTATCGCTGAATTTCCATGGCTTCTTGGACGAATCTGTAGACTGATACTTTTGGACAAGTGTCTCCACCAGACTAGCTAAAACTTCGGAGCGAATGGCACTGTCCAACTGGACTTTTCCCAACAAGTAGCCAGTGAAATGAGCCATGATTCTGAAAAAAATACGCAAGAAAACAATAATCAAGAAGAACGGAACATCAACTTAAAAAATAATCAGATATCCTCAGATTTAATCTCTTCAGGTCCAATTCTCATAACAAACATAATCTCAAAAAATGTGAGAGAACAAGTAGAAATGAAAAGTGAGAGAGAGGCAGGTCAAAAAGGTCTTTTCTGTTAAAGCTACTCTAACCCAAAATACTCGAAAATTTCTATATAATCTCTCCGTAGAAAAATTGCTTTATATAGTTGGTAGTAGTTGCTCTGAAAAAGTTTACCGTCGTAAAGATGATGGTTAATTTTAGGCATAACTAAAGACTAGTTCACTCAGGTTCTTTCATTTGTAATGACTGTACACGTAGGGAGACTAACTTTTGGCTTTTGGTAGGTGAATGAAGAGGTTGGTGATTAAAATCTCCTAGTGTGTGACAGTGCGAGCGAAATAATCTATTCAGACACCTCGGAGAATCTCCTAATTCGAGCAATTACAGGTGTGCCGATGCACAATGAGGACAAATGAAAAGGTGGACGAAAAGCTTGGAAATGATGGAATGCATGAAATATATTTCTTTAACAAGTGCTACTTCTTATATTGGGACGTTTTTTGTGCCTCGGCTTATTTAGATCTCATTCCATCATTTTAAAAAACTCTCTGCAGTTGTACACAACTACATTACTCAGCTAGGTTACTTATGCCGACACTCTTTTTCCATTCAATATCCGTTACTTGAGTTAACGTAAGAAAGGATAATTCATAAGACTCGTAACAACACCTTCATCATCATCACTATGAACTAGAGGAGAGAGAGATAAAAAATAAAAACGAGGAATTCAGTGACGCAATGTGTTATAGTGCTACACACAAGAATAGTAAGATAATCAAAATACTTATTTTGATCTCACACAAATGATGAAGACGCTCTTGTTGTTAGTTAGTTAGCGTGTGTTTGTGAGGAGTTCAGATTTTAGGTAAATTCATCCTTCCGTAATAAATAAAAATCTGAGGATGCATGTCTGGTAGGGAACGCGGACGGCTAGCCCACGTTGAAAAATATTTAAGACTGTTCGGTGAAGCCTTCATTAAAAATTTCAAGTTCAGAGTCTTGCAAGAAAGATTAATTTATCATTTCAGTAATTTTTAATCTTATGAGTGATCACTACCCATGCACAATGGTAAATTATGTCTGTCTCAAGACTTAAGTGGTTCACAAGTACTGTACGATTAATCTTTTGCGGTTTAACATTTAAGTACACATTTACTCTGCGTAACCATTATGCTCACAGATTAAATCCAAATGTACTACTTGCAGTTTGTTGCATGTGTGTTTGTTTAGAAGATACTTTGCTTCATATGAGTTTTGCGGAATTTATTGTATTCTAAAAGCAACGTAAATGAATTTGATTTAAAGTGCTTGCTCGTGATATTATTTGTTCTACACCATAGTTCTTATCAAGTGCAAGGAATCCTTTAAAACACTCAACAGACTTCATATAAGATTCATGTTGGGTATTTTTAGGGAGTCAAGATAACTGACATTCAACTAATTAGTTCATTTTAGAATCCATGATTATTAAAGCTCAAATGTAAATGATTACTACTTAAACAGCGAAGAAAGAACTTTGCATGAGTTCAACTGCTCACCAGTGATATGGACAATGTTCAATAGTTAATATCTAACTCTGATAACATCCCACCAATTTCAACACTGAGCTTTGGTTGTTGATGAGATAATTACGTATTTTGGGTGAATAAAGGTCTCATTATACTAACAGTCTAATTCCTGTGCGACCCTGTACATCACTCATTTCACCTTTAGCTAATTGAACAACCACCACTCTCGCCAAACATTCAGAAATTAATTATCAAGTGGTTTATTGCATTTATGATGTTATCATTAGATGAGCTTACAAATGTTTACGAGAATAAATGTAAGCATAGTTTCATCTTCAGAGCTTCAAGGATTATGATGCCTAAAATAACATGATACAGTTGCAAAAGTAAAAAGTAGTTTTTTAGATGATGACTCGGAAACAATTAAACGATTCGCAAGTGCATGAATCGGAGTGCAGTGATGCAAATAGTTGAAGCTGCAGTTATTTATGTGTTTGATAACTACTGCACTACACTAAAGATTTATTTACTCTATCCACCTACCAAAGTGGTGATTAAGAACGAATCTCATCCTAAAGAAGGAAAAATGCAGGAAAACACGCACAAGAATCTTAACTATCGGATGAGTCATACAAATTCTTGGGAGATGAGAAGTATTTATTCCTCAAATAAAACATTTCCGTGTTGAGGTACAATTTTTGTATTTCTGCTACATACATTTGATGCCAAATTTCTTATAAAACTTCCTACAGCTCTGTAATTTACTAATAAAGTTAATAATACTTTAATTTATATTTCTCTGAATACACTTGCTCTTGATTTCTCAATGGGAATTGATTTAGGGTATTCAAAAGTGACAATAGAGTTTAAATTCATGCAAAGATTCGTGTGAATGAAGAGTTATAAGTACTTACTCGGGTAGGAATATTCTCTCCTATTAATAGAACAAATATAATCCTCCAATTCTCCTTGTACGTAACTTTCTCCTAAGTTAGAGTGAAGAATACTGAATAGGATCCAAATATAAAGTGTATTGACGCACACAAGGTGATCTAATCCATGAGACGGGGTTAATGAGACACTTCACGTTTGTGTTGTTTGCACTTTCACCTGAACAAGATGGAACTAAAAGGCTTCTGAGACAAGATTTATGTCACCGAGTATTTCACGTAAGGTCACACTGCACTGTTGAAGAGTCCCAAGATGAGCACAAAAGAACTCTGGTCTGGGGAATATTATTGAAGACGACCCTTTTCTGAGGGACGACCACTTCCAAGACTTTCATCGTTATCGTCCTGCACTTAAAATCCTCAAGGTGAATCTTCCATACGAATCTTGAAATATATTGAAAAGTTCTTCAACAAAGAAAATTCCACTTTATTGCGTGACACTTAAGGAGTTTCCCAAACTAATAAATTTCAATTAATTTGAATTCAGCTCAGCTAATAAATATAAATATCGTGGAGGGTGTGTACGGAAATATTTCAGTCGTTTGTGTCCATCGTAGAACTAAAGTATGGAATAAACTAACACAGACAGAGGTTTGAAATAATTTAGAGGAATGTCAGGATCACTGTTTGTGTTGAATCTCACTTGGATGAATTCACAAAGATTTCCTTCCGGAGTGAATTCATGACTTGTATGCCTGCAGTAGGCCGATAGTTTGGACGCACTACTAGCACATTTACAGAAATTACGGCAGCAACAGCAATACACACACACCTCCTCCTTGTACGAGTGCTTGTGGCAGAATAAAGTAAAAAGTTGGCCATCAATGTTTCAAGAACCAGCTCTGCAGGTTTAACAAGCTCGTCCGTCTTCTTATTCGAAGTTACTCCAACAATACTCCCTATGTACCTTCTTACGAGAGAGTGTACAATCCAAAACACCTTTAAGATGTTACCTTCTATTGCATCTCCACATTATAAATCTGAGTTGAGAAAACCCTGCTACTCTTCTCAAGAATTTGAGGCTTAGATCTTTCATTTCTTGTGACTAGAACTCATTTGTTTTGCAAGTGTAGAGAGACCTTAGAGGAGAGGCAATCCCTACTTGTATTTATTTAAATCACAGCATCATCAACAGGTAATGTTAGGTAAAGGTAGATATGCGGCGTTAAGTGTGTTTGTGTGTGGGTCAGGTATAGGACTAAGGGTTATAGAGTTAAGGTATACTGACTAATAAAACTTCTAAGGGTACGTAATCATGATGCCTACACACCAAAGTGCTCTCAAGAATAATAATAATACCTTTGGACCCATAAGGAATGTTCAATCAATGGAGCCAGGCTGAAATATCCTGCTCATGATCTTGCAAGGAAAAAGATGCATTTACTGTCAGAGATGGCCACAGATGAGCTGTGAGATTACAATGGAACAAACATGATACACAACACTATATAATGGTTTGAGTGCAAGCAATGGAAGAAGATAGGGCAGGAGAACAGAAAGTGTAAGTAGGCTACTAAGACTAAAATGACAGGTCCATAGCTCAAAAAATTATGAAGGGTGAAAGAAACGGACTTGAATAAAATACCTTCACGATACAATTCGAGTAAAAAAGGAATTCCTTTTGTTTATGAATGAATATGTTCTTTCATTCTTCTACGTGGACAGTGCATTTCCTATGGTGCAAGTAGATAATTTATGAGGATTACCATGTGTTCTCTGATTTTATCTCACAGACCTGCAGAATTATTATCGGTTGTTTGTGTGGGTGAAAAATCTCGTTTTTGCTCTAGTTTACCAAGAATACTGCAGCACATCCATTAGAGTGTGTGTGCCTAATATAATGTCGTGTGTAGAAAGATTTCGAATTTACATATGGATATGGAATCCCTTGTAGGCAGACGGATGTATAAGTGTGTGAATGGATTAAGGGTTGATAATTAAGTTTGTGTATAACTGATGGCTATTAGATAAGGGGTACAGGTGAGGGAGAGTAATTCACGTAGAATTGATGGAATGAATTTAATATTATTGGATTCATGTGTGTTTGGACATACCTTGTTAGTTCATTTCTCAAGTCACTTGAGAATTCGTGCTGCACGGTGGATTGAAGTAACTTGAACCGCATACAGGGATCTTAATGACTATCAGAAGAAATGGTTATCAAACTCTTATTAGTTAGGAAATAGAAGGACTGATTTTGGGCGAGTGGAGAAAGTTCACGAATTATAGGATATTTATTGCAGCGAAAGAATCATTAATCTTAGAATTAAGGAAGGAGTGAATGCAACTCGACTGCAAATCCCTTGTCTAGCCATCAGTCGTTTGGGTAGACATGAAAGCATAAAAGTAAAACGAAGCTAATATGTGAGCTGTTAAGTATTCCATTTGTGTAAAGCATGTTAGCTTGGGGATATGTTGCGGTTGATTGTTGGAATTGCATGGGGAAGACAGAAAGTACGATCGACACCTTTCTTAATTCTCTTAAATAGCCATGTAGCCTATTTAGAACACGACTGAAATTGGTCACTAATTAATGAGACTGCCTTTTGTTAATCCTTCAAGATGAAGTCTTCCAACCTCCGCTATTATCTTTGCATAATTAACTCAACCTTTAAATACGGAGTGATATGCAATGCAAGCAAACATGCATGAAAGTCTCTCAAGTAGCACACATTTGAAAAACTATTTTTTGATGAGACAAGATTGCAGAGAAGAGTCCTTTTGACTAATTACTTCGTCGAATCTATTGACATTCATTGACTTGCTTCAGATTACTCAAAATCTTTCTCCCTTTTCCTTTCAATTCTACAGACAATTTTTTACTCTCTTAGATTCTTCTTTATGCAGCTGTACATCTTGGATTCTGCACTATTGAAGTATACATTCATTTTCCACGATTTCCGTCGGCTACCTTGAAGAAATGCTTCTCCTTCTTCCCTTGTATGCAATTGAAAGACAATGGATCAGTTCCATCATTCACTCATTTAATTTAAATAACTTCTCCTGCTTGCAAGATCGATGAATGTTCACATTGCTCACTTACAATGGAACCAGGTAGGAGGGTAATCGAGTTAATTTTTCAAGCATATTTTAAAAAATCAGGCTTAAAATTAGATGAATAAATATGTTGGTCCCAGCGGTGAATGGCCACTTTAAGCCAAGTTATGGCGGTGTCAAGTTGCCCCTACCGACCGGTGGGGGTTTTCCCCATAAATTCGACCTTCCTGAAAATTTGACTTAAAAATTACAAAAAAATATTTTTGAGTTCTTAAACGTTCTCTTGACATTTCCAAATGGTTTTGGGATAAATAATATTTTCCGAACCCACACAAATGCGGTTCCCAATTTGACCCAATATGTTTAAGTTTGGGAGTGCCCTGAAGGTAGGGAATTGAATTATACTGATACAAAGTATTCAGGAATTCATCAGAGAACGTTTAAGAACTCAAAAATATTTTTTTGTAATTTTTAAGTCAAATTTTCAGGAAGGTCGAATTTATGGGGAAAACCCCCACCGGTCGGTAGGGGCAACTTGACACCGCCATAACTTGGCTTAAAGTGGCCATTCACCGCTGGGACCAACATATTTATTCATCTAATTTTAAGCCTGATTTTTTAAAATATGCTTGAAAAATTAACTCGATTACCTTCCTACCTGGTTCCATTGTTAGAAAAGTGAATTAAAAGCGTAGATCTAACAACGATTATAATACCTATTCACATTCGCAATGTGTGAGTGAAGATGTACTTTGTGCATTTAAATGGGATTTGCATTGGTTTAAGAGTGTTTTTCAAGTACACAATATCTCATTTAAAGATCGATAAAAAGACCAAAATGAATTTTAGACTGGCAAGGCGTGATGATGACTAAACGATTTTGAAACAGAGCGATAATTGAGGTGTCTTTCGATGATTATTATTGACCAAATTCATGAGTTTCGCCAAGTTCATCTACACGCAATACATACAACATGAGAACTTCTACCAAAGTAAAAGTGAATCAAAGTGATCTCAATACCACCGCAGTTCCCATGAATAAATAACAAACTTGATCTAGAAACAAAAGAGGCTGGAAATTGAGAATGACCAAAATTAGAAAATTCGAAAGGAGGAATTATCTTTGTAGTTAAACTCATAGACGTTTATTTTTTAATACCTGACCACTTCAAATGGCAAATGAAGACGAGTAAACTGCATCATAAACCTAAAAACACAATCATAATTTGTACAAAGGGCCTTGCAAAACGCATTAATCTCTGTCTCCATTGACACTGCGTCGAATAAAATGGAAATAAAAAACGAGCAAATGAAATGGAAAACATGTTTTTAAATCTATTTCAATCATCTTAATAGGTAATCCCTGCATGAGATTGTGAAGTAAATGATATCAAACCAAAGTCTCAACACCCATCACAGACTCTCTGATAGTGTGATGGACATCCACGTCTTATAATGCTTACTTTCTACAGGGTGTAGATCATCTTCGTTGGTCAAATTACCTTTTTGCACAATTACAATACAATAGTATTGAAATGTAATGCCTCTCACTGCCCTGAGAAAGTTTGTAATGCAACTTAAAATATACAGAGTCGTGTGGAATGAAAATGATTCGGCTGATTGTACATTAAGTCTGGTGTACGTGAGGGAGTGTGATATGTGAACACATGTGTACCATAGGAATAGAGAGAGATCATGAGTGCATCAATCTCAGACACCCAATAGCACTGAGATTAAGGAAGACGATTAGGTATGTGAAGTCTCATGTAAATGATTCGTTATTGAGCTCAACAGCAGCCTTAAAACATAAGCCATAGTAGATATATACTGATTTCCTCAGGCTGTACAAGCGGAGAGAAAATGAGCATTAAAATCACGTTTGATTGCCAATATGTGGAAGTTGATTATTTTTTCACAGTCATATTTTTCAGACAAACTGGTGCAGTCCCAATGTATTTGTTATTTGTCGTGTCATGAAGCACTTTAGTTTCGAAATCCCATGGCATATTATAATATTTTCCTAAGAATTTTCTCCTGAACTTGAATCACACACATATTATATGCTTCTAGTGTTCTAGTAGAAATATTTACGCTGCGTGCGAGCAGTGTGAAAACCTTTGACTGTTTATAGTAGACACAATCATCGTCACAAGTTAAAAGTCATCTTGTAGTTGCTTGCAGTTTGTTGGCGATGATGTCCAATTGTGGCAATTGTAATGGGAAAATGAAAATGCCAACTTGAACTTGAAGCGTTGTTGGCCATTGGCCTCAACAAGTACTCTCCTACCGATCAACAGTTCCTTCATATACCATTACATGTTTTGATCATACTTATCACAACAAAAACATATTAAATAGTCCACGACTCCTCTACATCATTTCAAATAAGAGAGATCGTTTGATTCATTATTAAAACTTACCCTACCTGGTTTTTCACACACGGCCATTTTCTCTACATCTTTTATGATCAAAATCTTATACACAAACCAAACTGGATTATTTAAATCAACTGCTACTCATTACAACTATTGATCCTACACACTTCATTGCTTGAACATGAATGGGAAATTTCCTTCGTGTATCAGGTCATTCAGCCGGTGGATATATTTTCATATGAGTGATGAATGTTTGTTGAGATGTTATCGAGTCTTTTATTGTTTTCTCTTCAATCAATTTCTTGAACTTGTCATATGTTATAGGACTACACGTTAAGTTTACAGGGAACATGTATACATATAGAGAAGCTCCATTTCTAATTGGAATCAAATTAATAAAAGTTGGAATTATATATGTGCGATATAACTCACACTTAAAGATTCTCAGAGTTGGTGTAAAAGTAATTCTGGTCCTTCAAAATTCACTTGACAGGAGAAATTCACCGAGGGAAATCGTGCTTAAGCTTCGCCATGCAACAAACAATTGAAAAACTAACTTTATTCCTCACACAAGCATATTATACGGAGATAAGGATGTGTATCTGAGATAGCATCATGACTGCAAAAATAGAAAAATGTATTTAAGATGCACGTGTGATTCTCTTGCACAGTCAATTACATTCGGCGTGAATGATTTCATATTTTAAGTTTACATTGTAGTCGTCATCAACATTGTGATTCATGAGGGTATAATAACAAACACACAGGCATAAAAGCATATTAATGCTTAAGACTATTGTTGTCGCCCGTTTTCGACTGGTTCAAAAGCCCAGCAACAGAGGAAGAGAAGTGAGAGAGTGAATATGGCAAGATTAATTGGTGATTGTGCTCTGAGGTCTTATAGGTAGTTTCATTATCATTCACGGCGTAATCAATGTTAAATTATCATCGTATTCTTATGATGGCAGACGTGTAAATGATATGAGTGACGGGAGGCATTGTTACACCCAACTCAGTTGTGACTACTGAGTGACTTATCAGACTAGATGGTTATGAATTTTTGGGAGATATTGTGTGAAATCTTGAGTCATTATCACCGAGGATTGTTTACTAATGCATGTACACACGAATTGCATTACTATGGATTTCTTCGGAGTGCGATGCCTTGTAGTAGAGCTTCATTCAAGTGAAAATGCTGTTGAAGTGGACAAGCCAAAGGAAAAAAGTGGTTTGGCCAGGTAGTTTCAATATGTGAAATGTATGTTATTGGAATAGTGGGCCAATATCCAAGTCTTCTCTCTTTTAGTCAAAAGTCAAGGTGCGTTCTCTCTCTCTTGTGGTTACTCTGCACTTCATATAATCCAATCTATAAACACATTTGCATATCTCATTTGGTCAACACCACACATTAACTGCTTTTATAATCCTCTCCCATCTAATCTCTCTCTCTCTACACTTTTTCTGATGCTCTTCCTCTGTAAAGGAAATGCACGTGCTAAACGAACATGCTATATGAATTAAAAACATATTGTTGTATTAACATCAACCACCGTCATCTGCCGTATATATTCTCTTTGTTTCCGATGCACTAGAAAATTGTCTTACTCACGTATCAATTATCAAACGCCTGTTGAATTTCCTTCGTCTTCCATGTCCATTGTGTTTGTGTTTGTGTGGGTAACATTGACAAAGAAAAGTTGTTCCAAAACGCATATCGCGTAGAGAATTCGCGTTGGTATATGTGTGCGTTTGAAATCGATAGTTTACGATTTAGAAATTCATGTAAAGCATTAATGTTCTTAGGAAACATGAGAATACCTCGTAGTACTCTATTTTCTAAAATAGGCTCGAGTGATAAAGCTTTCGTATGAATTTTCATGCAACAACATCACAATATTCCTGTCAACCGTCAGAGTCTGGTTGGCAGAAGGAAGCAACAGATTATTATTCACTGTGGTGGTGTGCTATGATATACGAGCAACGATTAGAGGAAGAGTGGTAATCTTAACTTGTAGTAACTTTCAAGCCGGTTTTGATAAATTGTATGCAGTTTCATGGTGCGGTGAATGAATCCTCTACCTTCAAATTTGACTTTGTTCATGTTGCTCGCATTGAATTTTGAGACAAAAATTTCTACCAAATTTCTCTTTGACGATCCTTTTGGCAAGTGAAGACGAGACGAGGCAGATGCTTGAAAGAAATAGATACAATGTGCATACTATACGCAACAACTTGGCCGGTGCTCACTTAACCTCTGTGAACTTCCTGTCTAATGTTGGTTATTATATCACACCTCGGAGTACCTGAACAAGAGACTCAGACGCCAAAAGAGAGTTGCATAATAATCCCGTCTTTAAGTTTAAACGGATTTTAACAGTAGAACTATGTATTATCTTGTTGGCTGGTGTATAGGTTCCCAGTCACTCAAACTACAGACAGCAGATCATTCTAATTGGAGACAATGTAAGAGAGAATATATCCACAGACCTCTAGGATGATATTAATAGAATTAAGATGTATCCAAGAGATAGGAAGAAGAATATATGACTTGATTGGACTACCGCAGGCAGGGATGCAATTTGGGATGACAAAAATTGACAATATTGATTACGTGCATGAAGAAGTAGAAAATGTGGACGAGCATGAGTTCGTGCTGAGTGGTGAGGTGTCCTGAAGGTGCAAGGGAATTCAGAAAGTACTTCATCTCCCAGAACTTGATTATTTGAATAAACAAAGGTGTGCAGTGCATGTAATAAAGGTATTTCACCGATATATACACACACATGGGTGTATTGACCTGAGAGAAACCTTTCATTCATTCTATAAGAGAAATTCTTATTAAAATTCATGGGCTCATCTTGACTTCTTCAACACAAATTATTACGCGGATCATCATTAAGAGGTTTGTTTCTGACGATGATGAGTGAAAAATTAGCTATTTGAACATTTACAATGGAGTTCTAACTTATCCCAAGAAGATCAAAAGGAACCAAGAAGACACAAGTCAAGAAAAAAGGTTCTTAGGGTAATCTGCCTGTGCAAACAATCTGATGAATGAAAGGATTCAAAACTTTGGGAAATAATTAAGGAAGAGCTGAAGTGAAAAATGTCAGTTTTCATCTTCATTTTTGTCTAATTATACTGCACATTTGTCTCATAACTGTCTTGTACTTTGTCTCCAAGTCTCATCAAGAGAGTGTGTATAATATAGGGGTCGGCATTTGTTTTGTGTAATCATTTAGTTTTCATTTGTTTTCATTTGTGTACGATTTTTACACAAATCAAACGAAATGATTTCAATTTGTACACAAATGTCTTTCGAATCATTTCACTCTTTACACAAATCAAACTGAAACGCAGTAAACAAACGAAAACATTTCAAAATTTTGTGCAAAAAATATGGAATTTTGACGTTAAATTAGATTTTTTATCGAATTGATTCAATTCTTATTCAGTTTTAAATCTCTTTTAGGCAAATGTGTTACTCAAATTAGACCAGTTTTCCATTTTTGCATGAGATAAATGAGAAATCATTCGAAATGATTTCGAATGATTTGAAAGTGTACACAAATGAAATGAAATGAAAATCAACTTGTACACAAATGAAAAATGAAAATTTTGAAATGATTTCGGTTGT
>JAQGAB010000033.1:0-64424 GCA_034696565.1 Isotomurus graminis
GTAAAGATGGAAATAGCTCGAGGAGAACTTAACGCACATAGTGAACGTGAGAACTGGGATGCATGGGATCCAATGTTGATAGCGGAAGGACTTTTTGCAGCTGCCAATATATTCAGGTACTTGCGAAGGGACTAATCATTACGAGTGAGAATAAATGTCTTGGAGCAGTTGAATTTAATAATTCTCATTGTGCTTTGCACACACATATGACACATGTGTGACACATGGGAAGTTTAAAGTGAAGTACGCGTGTGTTACACTATTTTACGATTACTTACAGCTCGTTGAAGTTAGTCTACATCTTTTCTGTGAATCCGTACTTGGGACCGTTGCAGATCTCGTTGGGTCGGATGGTGATGGACATTATGAAATTCTTCCTTCTCTACATTCTCGTGTTGTTCGCCTTCTCTTGCGGTTTGTGGAATTATTTTGCATGAAGGAGTAGTTCGTTTAGACATATGCAGACTTGTAGTATGGTTCCTAACCTTTCTCCCCTGTTTAATTAACTGTGATGCATATTCTGATGCTTGTCAAGAACTGTGAAGTTTGGTTTCTTAACGAAATCTCTGGGTAATAGAATAATCATGTGTAGGAGAAAGGTTCAAATAAACTAGAAGACAGTGTGGGAAGAGTAGTTGAAGTGTTGAAGCGTTAGAAACCCATTGTTAATGCATGTGTATTCAGGACCTTTGACTTGTGTGGATGGTTTGGACACTGTGGAGCATGAAAGGAATTTTAGCTACAAATTTTGGTGAAAGCACCGATAAGTACCTGTAGACTTTATTGCTCCACAGTGTGTTACACACATTCTGCCTTGGCTTTATTCCTTTTAGTAGCTAAGAAGTTGAGTGTGCAAAGTTAAGGTTGCTAGTTAATTCATGAACATCTTGTAATTCTTTGTCTGTGGAATCCACAGGTATGAATCAGTTGCTTTGGTACTACGCGGACTTGGAGCACAACAGATGTACGAACCTAAAAGATTTCCGTGAGAAGGAAGCTCTGGAGAGGAACCTGACGTACGACATATTTCGGAATGAGCGACCATCTGAGGGGTGCATCCTTTGGAGGAGATTTTCCAAGTAAAAATGATTTTTACGAGGTCATTTTAGGAATTAGAAAAGACGAGGAAAAAGCTGGGGGATTTTTTAAGAGAGTCTTACTGTTGACAAAGAGAAATGTATTTTGTGTGTTTCATTATTACAGTCTTTTCGAGACATGCCAGACACTTTTCTGGGCAGTGTTTGGTCTCATAGAATTGGAGAGCTTTGACTTGGCTGGAATTAAAGGCTTTACGAGGTTCTGGGGTCTTTTGATGTTCGGATGTTTTTCTGTCATAAACATTGTTGTGCTGTTAAACCTCCTTATTGCTATGATGAATCACTCCTACCAGCTTATTTTTGTACGTAATTATTTCTCTTTTGACATTAATTATGTGTGTATGTGAGAGAAAGAGAGTTTACAAGGGGATTAAATGCAATATGGTTTCTGTTACAGGAAAAATCGGATGTTGAATGGAAATTCGCGAGGTCTGGTGCATTAATTTTGCATGAAGGATAAGAAGTGAAAGTGAACTTTCTCCTTGTTTCTTTAAGGTCGAAACTGTGGATAAGTTACTTTGAAGAAGGAGCCACAGTACCTCCTCCCTTCAACATAATTCCATCACCTAAAACTTTCTGCTACTTTTTCCGCTGGATGTGCAAGAAGCTGTGTAAATTTTCCGTGCGAGCGAAACGGGAGCACATAAAAACCATTCGGGTATGAATTTATTGACTTGTGGCTGTACGGGAGAGATTTGTTGGAAATAACATTAGGAAAATGTGTGTGTGGAAGTTACTCGAGTGGTTTTTGGTTGTCTTTAAGACACTCGAACCAATTTGTTGTGTGATTTGTCCACAGAGAAAAGTTCAGCAGCAGAGTGAACGGGACATTCGATATCAGGTATGTGTGTGTGTGTGTGATGGGTTGGGGTGGACCTTCGGTTAATTTGTGTCTGTGGATTCTTCTCTGTGACTGGAGAGTTGTTTCACTTTTGCAGAGTATAATGAGGAACCTTGTCCGTCGCTATGTAACATCTGAGCAGAGACAGGCTGATAATCAAGGAGTGACCGAAGATGATGTGAATGAAATCAAACAAGACATTTCAGCGTTTCGGTGTGAGTTGTTGGAAGTTCTGAAGAACTCTGGGATGAATACTTCCTCAGCTTCGGGCATGGGCGCAGGTACGGGGCTCGGGATTTAATAATATTATACGGGGGTAATGTTGGCCAATTGGGTCCATCTGGTGCTCAAGGCATTAGGAGATAAATGGGAAGAGATTCTTTCTCTACACATAAGCATTTATTCGCAATATCACAAGTCCACAAGGAGGAGTGAAAGTAAACTTAATGACCTCATTGAACATAGTGATGATCACATTGTTAGTTGGGTATTTTATGGGGAGTGTAGTACAGAAGTATTAGGAGATGTTAAGGGTTAAGAAGGCTGAATCATGCGGATGAAGGAGGAAGTAGTAATAGTAGTTTTGTAGTAGAATGAAAGTTCTTCTTGTCCCGGAGCTTATTCTTGACTCGTCGTGTGCGTATATGGCTGGAGGTTCTTGTGAGTCATGGGAGTGTCTGGAGAGAAGGGTTATTGGGTGGTGAGATGGTCATGAATATTCTGGTATAAAATTTGATGGTGCCTGGGTGCGTTTCAGGTTCAGGGGGGAAGAAGAATCGTCAAAGAGAGAGGAGATTAATGAAAGGGTTCAACATAACGCCAGCACCGCCGTCGACGTCGTCAATGGCGTTATCGGATGTGATGGAGATGGACCCGTCGATTGAAACCGACTCCGTCCACTTTGACAAGAAGTCTCCCAAAGTACAGAGCTTAGTTCATACAAAGCAACTAACAGCATCAGGGCTTGGGGAGAACAACCTCTGGCTCTGAACTCACTAATCTTGGTATTCTCCTGTTCTTTTCGTTTAGACGAGGCTAGCTCGTCTGGCTAGAATGGCTGGAGCTAAACGAGAAATGTCGAAGAAGAAATGGGGAACCTTGATTGAGGCAGCGAAGAATGCGGGGAAGATAATGGGAAGGTCAAGGTCAGAAGACTCGGTGTGTTCGAATTGCAGCCAAGGAAGTAGCGGAGGTGGAGGGGGTGGTGGGGCAGCTGGTGGTGGGGTAGTAAGGAAGATTCGACCACATTCTACAGATCACGGGTGACGATTCGTTTGCAGCAATTTGGGCTAGTTGTGTGCTATTTTGATGGTGGCAATTGAAATGCTTGTTGTTTAAAAGAGTGTGTAGTGACCCTCTGCTGTTTCTTGTATGTGTAGACCCCATGAGAAATGGTTGAGACTGAAAGAGAAAGTATTGTTCTGTGATGTTCCAGAGGGTCCAACTCAAGCTTGAATCGGGACTCGGGGAAGAAGAAGCGAGAGAGGTTTGCACGTAATAGGGGTGGCGTCCAAGGCCCCGTTTCTATGAGTGTAGGGAGACTTCGGTTCAGAGGCAGTGGGAATAAGACTTCAGGATCTGGAATCAGCCAGAGTTTGGATGCAGGAGATACTTCCGAGATGACCGAGAGCTTTGAAGAGGTGAAAGTGAAGAGGACTGTGTCTGCCCCTTCGAGAGATGGATCCGCAACGCCTCCAAAAACTGTCGCTGAAGGGTCCAGTGTCGTCGTCGTCCCTCCTGCTTCTTCAACCCTTCCTGCCCCATCCACCTCATCCAAGTCGGGCAATTCACCTGGAAAGTCATTATTAGACAAACCGACAGCTCATGTTTGCGTGTTGATGGAACAGGAAGGTTTATGTGATATTTCGAAGGTTAAAATTCCGGCAGCATCTTCTTCAAAAGTATCTCCTAGGCCTAAAAGGCCTAATGGGTCAGCAACCATTACTTCCTCTGGAAATACACCAGGTCCTTCTCAACCGTCTACTGCTACAAGCACTACTACTACGACTACAACCACCATCACGACAACGACACCAACGGCAACCACACCCAACGCCCCTGCTCCATCAAAACTTCAAGGAATAGTACAACCCGTGCGATCTTCTACTTCATCCGGCTGGTTATAACCCCAAGTGCCAACAACAACTGCCCTACAAACAAGTCTTTTCTATTCAATCTTTCAAGCTGACTAAGCTATAGAGAAATTAGATACTAAATTGATAATCCTCGTGTCATAATCATCACAAGTTTCCACACGTCTACTGGACGACATCGTCCTTTTCTTTCACACTGGAGGAGTAAAGTTCAACAGATTTACTGCTGTATGTATTGAGTTCATTCATATTGTTCCTATATACGTCATGTAAGTACCTGTGGAGCACAAAGTGTGCTTGAGTGTTGATGTACTACTTTATATAAGAAATCTCTTCTTAGTGTTAAGGTAGAGAGGTGATGATAAGTGACAAGATTGAATCTTATTCTACAGACACACTTAATTTCCAGGAAGGTGGAACAAACTCTTTTTCTAATGTTCCACGTGGTTTGTCCAGTTAATAAATTAATGGAGTCTCGGATGATTTACTGTGTTATAAATATACTCTCTTGTCCGTAAGAAAAAGTTAAGGGTTCGGTTAATGTCCACCTCGACGTAAGTAATGGTGTACTTAGGATTACTAATGGATTTTATACGTGCGGTGGTAACCCACTCCGCTCATTTTCAAAGGTAGAGTGTGATTTTGTGAATCTCTGTAAGAATGTATAAAATGTAGAATACCTTTAGAACGGTTTTAAGGTTTAATCTGGTGGAATGTGCTATCCCCGGTTTCTAAGTTAATCCAGAAGACGTTCTTTGATAGATTGATTAATTCACATAAGGATTGATTTGTACTGCGGTAGTTTTTAAGAGCAAACTTATCTACCTGTTGTTCATTCCATATTCTACAGTGCTAAGGAATTCCTATACATTATTATTTATCCTGTGGTTTTGCATGCAATAAAAATCTGAATCCTATAGTTAACAGTTAAGCAGAAATTCTACTATTAAGGGAGTTTCACTGTTGTCCACTTGTACTTGTGAAATATTCCATACTGGCAAATCTGTCAACTATTCATAATTGTACTACACACAATATTTTAACGGAGATATGAAGGAAGGATGGAAATCTACTAATTATGTACAACTTTTCGGCGTTTCTTGTATGAGTTGACTTGTATGGGGATTCGAAATCTTGCGCATGTTGCGTGTATATCGATATTAAATAAGAATTTGCTGGTTATCAAAGTATTTGGAGTTTGGACCAGCTATAATATATGATTATGAGATGTACCTAAAGATGAATAAAGATTGTATTACTGTGACTCGTTTGGGTCACGATTTTTACCGTGTGTTTCTTTTTTGAGTTGTGGACGGTTTTGGGGAGAAAGATAACAATTGGAAGTGTAGAAATGTATATGGAAATGTAAAGACAATATTTCTTGTTAGGTTACCTCCGTTTACTGTGAATACATTTTGTACACATTTAAGTAAGTCTGAGTTAACAGATGAACTAAATCTAGTGAACTTTTTAGACATAATAATATGCAGAGTAATGAAATAGAGTAACATTGTTTAGAGTGTATCGTTACATGGAGGTCTACGGATAAAAGGAATTATGTAGTTTATATGTAAAGGAAGCTTGACTACTTAAAGGGTTTATAATATACTTTGACAAATGACATTCCAAGTGTTGGCTTGAATGTACCAGACAAAAAGAAATGTACAATAGACTAAGGACACTCTACACAGGTCAGAAGTTTAAGTATGTTTGAGTATGTATAATTTTACAAAGACGAGGTTGATAAGATGAGGTAAAGTAGATTGTTGGAGTTTATATGACATGTCCGTCATAGTGGGAACCCCCACCTCCCCCGTAGCTGTGACCATATCCATAAGGTTGATAGTGGTGTCTGGCATTGGTGGACTTTTTGTTGGTGTTGTGGAAGAACTGGTTCGTGTGGGGGGTTGGACATTGCTTTCCTGTACACTTCCGTCTGTGTTCCAAGTTCGGAGGACAAGGAGCTCCGCCGTTTTGGGGATAAACCTTAAGAGATACGTTCAGTTGTGTATTAGTGGAGCTTCACGGATAAATTAATGAGGGAGAGTACCTTAATATATCTACTTCTGTACTTGTGTCCTTGACCACAAGATACACTACATTGACTCCAAGGACTCCATTCGGAGACTTCACAGTCGACTCTGAGGTTATTTGGGCTGTCGTTGATTTCTGTAAGAAGTTAGAGAAATTAGGGATGGAAGGAAGTAGTAACTTATTTACACACAAAGTTTATGTCACCTTTTAACGATTCACAAGTCTGGTCGCATTCTTCTTCGCTTTCAAAGAGATTTTTGTTGCCCATGCATCCTGAGAATTTGAAGGTCATGCATTTCTTGGCGTTGATGTCAAAGTACCATCGCTCGTAGTCTCCTGAACATCGACCGGGGTCAGCGGGTTGAGTGCAGATTTCTGTAGAGAATGTCAAAGTTAATAAGGGCGCTAAGTTGTTAGTAATGGAGTTGTGTGGAACCTTGAACGGCTTCTAATTGTCCACAGTCAGCTCGAAGTCCAGTGCATGTCTGGGTGTCCATGAGAGAGGCGTTGCAGCCACTTGTATAAGCTCTTCCAGGGTCAGCCCAGACTCTAAAGGGATTTAAAGGCATAGATATATTTGGAGATTGGCTGAATTGTCTGTTGTAGTGAAGGTATATTCAGTCTGAATGAAACAACGCTTACGAACCTTCGTCTAATCTGCGAACCTCGTCCACAAACAGTGACACTGCATGGTTCCCAATCTCCCCAGTCGCTAGTCTCGCACCCAGGAACAGCCTTAAAGGCACAATATTATATACTGTAGAATAACTTTAAAAGGTGTGAGTTAATTTAAAGGTAATTTACTCACCTGTTCCTGTTCGTTACAATTGAACCCTTCACAGCGATCATCTTCATACAGCTTCACATTGCAATTGTAGATTTTGGCAGCTCTGGGATCGATAAATTCCCGTCGTCGCCGTTTGATTCCTTGGCCACAAGGCTTTGAACATGAGCCCCACGGATTCCATTGCGTAACAGCACAAGGATCTCCAGCTAGGATTTCACTTCCCTCGATAATGCCATTGCCACTACTACGCACACAAACAATGTAACCAATGACACGATTGATTAGAAGGTTACTACTACTACTGATGAAAGAATAGGCTTAGTTATGGAATGATGGAACTGTGTGTAGCCGGAAGGGCGTACGTGTCCAAGTAGGAAGTTCGGATGAGGAAAGTTGAGAAGACTTACTTGCAGGGAAACTGTGAGTCGCATACTTTCTCGTGAATCAACTTCTTACGACACCCGTACTGCTTGGCTTTGGGGTCCAAGTATTGCCTTCGTCGCTTGGTGATGCCACTGCCACATGAGGCACTGCAGACTGACCACATTCCCCATTCTCCCACGGCACATTCGGCTAGAAAGGCGAGAGACGTTGAGTACTTATTTTAATTTGTGCGGGGGAAAGACTTACGCTTATCTTCCTCGGAGCTTTCGTGATCATCCCAAGATGGATAGGTGTGGGTCTTTGCTGGCGAAAAGGGGAGGATGGAATTAGCCCCATCATCTTCGCAAGGCCTTTCATATGCCCGTTGCTTTTGAATTCTCAGCCTGGCAAAGGGTTTGACGGTGTTTCCGCTTGGATCATTAAACGGAGATTCCAGTTGTTTCTCAGATACGATGCGTCGGATTCGTTCCCGTGGTATAGTTGGATTCTTGTCGGACTTAAATTGAAAGCGAAACAATAAGTAAGTAGCGTGTTTTCTATACAGACTCTTTACTTCTGAGGCTTTAAAGAGAACGAGAGGATTACTTCCGTCTCAGAATCTTAAGTTGTCATTTTCTGTGCAAATTGGGAAAGTGTGTATGCAATGGGGAGGTAGTAAAACTCCGGACGGAAGCTGTCATACAATTTGCCACATTTGCCATACAGTTTGACCACTGAGGGGAAAACATGAGAAAGTACGTGATGGAATAGATGAGAAGGTTGTAAGAAATCTGCCAAACGAGTACATGATCATGTGTGTTGTGTGTGTAGTTGCCTCCTTACCAAGTATGTAACTCCACTGTCAGTTCCAGCATCCCAAGGATATAAAGGAATCACTTTAGACGTCACCCAACTGCAATTTCTCAGACACAGATTTAATCCTGAGACTCCAACGAACCAGTCTGGTGAAGGAGCTGGAATGAGAGAGTAATATTAGAAACAGACAATTTGATAGTCACGCAGTGTTTTAAAGAAAAAATGAGAGTATTTTAGAGGGACTGAATAATAGGGACTACTTGTGACTCTCCAGTGTGGTCTGGTTGAACTTGAAGGTCACAAAGACATGGTGAAGTTGTAAAGCTTTAAGAAATGTACTTATTTTGGCCAAGGTTAACTTGAAAACTAAATATTTACACATACATATGCATAAAGTACAAAGATACTTTGCTTTTCTAAGGTTTTTCTACGAAGGAGCTTGAAGTGTCACTTCCAAAAAGCCAGATTGCTTTTGCAGACGAATAGAAGCCACTTGCACTTGTGGGTTTTTTCCCGTCACTACAAGACTTTTATGTAGTGCATTCAACATTTGGCTGCTGCTTCGCAGTATTCAACTCTTGACACTTAGGTGACATGGTCGATATATACATATACCTGAGTTTGACTTTTAATATAGTGACAGCCAAGGTTTATTCAATATGGAGTAACATGCTTAAGCTAAGGGCTTTGAAGGTCTCTCAATTACAAAAAGTAAAGCTATAATAATAAGTGCATTTGGTTTAGATAGATCTACGGGTTTGCAAAGCGTCTCAAGTAACCCAGTGTATTTTGTAATGCAGAAGTAGTGATCCAGTAAGACTGACCATTCCAACTGGATGTTTAGTTGAAGAAAGCAGAGATACACTTTGACAACTCACCAATTTTGGAGACAAGGGATATCAAGTTGTGGTTCTTGTCTGCTCTAAAGACAGCGAAAGTTTTATGACCAAAGAAATTGGGATGTCTCAGTCCTCTGGCTTTTATGATGGTTCTTATGTTTCCACTCTAAAAAATGAAACATATCTGTGAGTGAGTATTTGGAGTTGTGCATTTGACGGGTTTTTTGGACGAGGTTTATAGCTCAAGTTTCAATCATTCTGATAGACATTGTTGTGTATTGAATACGGTTAAATGTCGTACTTCATCTTTCAACTCTCGTTCAAGGTCTTTGGAGTCTCCAGCCTCGGCTAATTGTCTGAGTCCGTCTGAGGATGGAGCGTTGCACTGCCAGAACCGGAAGGATGGGGAATGTGAGGCTCCGACGATATCGCTGAAGTGAGTGACCCAAGCGTCTGGGGGAAAGTCCTTAGGGTGCGTGAGTGGAGACCAGAGTCCTTCGAAAGTGAGCTGTGTGATATACAGAAATAATGGAAGACTTATTTGGAATCCTGAGAATGAAAGTCTCTCTGGATGCCTATGGAAATAATATTAACCTCGTATTTGGCTTCGTCGCAAGCACAGCACGGCTCAGGCTCTTCATTTTCACATTCTCCGATTTCAGTCTCAGGACAAAGTTGTTTTGTCAAGTCTCCGTCATCCATAAACCACTGGCCTTTGTTTTTTATTATCGTCGCCCTGAAAGTTTTGTTTAGAAGAAAAGAAGTCTAAAAATCGATGTAATTATTAGGTTGAATGTGGAGGAACCGCAGGGGGATTTGTTGTTAATGGACGAGAGTAGCTTATTGTTTTGCATATCCTTCACATTATCCTTCAGTGATGCATAGGAGGAGCAAGCAAAAGCAATTAAAGTGATCTTTCTGGGTTGAGAGGAAAGTTCGCTAGACAGACGTTCACGCAACTCGGATGTAAAAACGTGATTTACGGCAAAACTGAAAGAAACTTCCTTTCAATCCAATTCAATCAAAGTTGTTCGTGCTTCTCTAAGTTTCTGCGTGGAATCAAAGTGGATTCATGGAAGAATTTTGGAACATACAAGGAAACTCATCACTCAAAAATGTTATGCTTATCATATTATCGGCATTTTGTTTCAAGTTTCATGATGAAATATAGTTTTTCGTAATAAATACGGATACATGTTCGAATTTTGTATTAAGTGTGTTACGACATCTTATTGATTTAACAAGTGTTGTTTGAAGGCAAAATTTATAGGAATTTTGTTGGGAAGACACACAGTGAAGTTTTGTAAAGGAAACCTTTTTTAAGTTCCAAAAACATTGTGACTTTTACGGGAAGCAGGAAAAGGATGAAATATGTTAATTGCTGTTTAATTTATTCAGACCAGACACACTGTGACTTGTGACTGGTAGACAGAGATAGTAATATATGGATTTAGGAGAAAGATATATGATATGAGGTTCACGGTGTTCCTCAATTGTGACTATAGGAGACCCTGGAGATGCATTTGTGTTGTGTCATACATACAGGGCAAAGGAAATGCTGTTGGAAACAGTGCAAGTGTTCACATGTGCCAATTTAGTGTTGGAAAGCAATAAATAAAGTTAATGTACAAAGGAAGTACGGGGAATATCGGATAGATGAAGTACACACCTGAAACTCACACATCCACTGGCTACTGCTGGTGCAGTCCATCTCACTTGTACTTCTGCCTTGGGAAGTTCCGACGCTTGTTTAACAGCATGAGGACAGTCGTCACTAAATCTTGCTAAAGAGTCACTTGTGAGTTGAAAAGTTCCTGCAGAAGCGTCAGGATCGTCGGATGGTTCTGCAACGAGTAAGAATCCTGAGAACTTTTCCACCGAAAACTTGGTCCCTGGGCCTTGTAGTCTCACTGCAATCATTACAATAAAAAATTAAACACTATAAAAGCTTCCACTTGTCCGGAGAATGATACACCTCTCCAGTTTATTTTTAGATGGGTCACCATATTATTCCCTTAAGGATGCACAATACCCTGAAATAACTTTGTACAGAAATAAATCTGGACATTCTGGACGTATTGTCTCCGAAGGTTTTACAATCCGAAGCTATACTACGGTGTCGCATTTTACCCCAGGCTTGGACCTTGAAGTAATAAAGCTGTAGAATAATCTATAACCTTCATAACTGTACACAGTTGAAGAGACGAGTTTAAGCAGTAAAAGAAGTGAAAGCCTCCAGAGACAAGTATTTATTAAAGGGACAAGAGGATTGCCAAGATAGAAGAAGGTAGAGCAAGAGAGTTAAACTTGAGAGAAATTTTTTCATTTGAGAAGACTGTTTTGCATCTCATACTTTCTTAAGTGGAGGAAATCTTTATACTTCGTGGAAGTCAATTAGTACACACTTGGCTTAATGGAGAAAGCTGTTGGTGGTGGCTGAAAAGAAGATGACTTGGAGGACAGAGAAGAATACATACGGAAGACATCTAAAAAGAATGAAGGAATATTGGGTGTGCATAAGTCTGAGTGTTGAAGTAAATGTTGTAATTACTTAAAGAGGAAGCCGAGGGGACGCAGTGTTCCCACCTCTCACGCTCATTTCATTCATCTAATCTGATGATCATGATGATGATGGTGAAATCCAGTGAGTGGAAAATCGCCAAAAGTGTGAAAGGTTAGTGAGATTTGATTCGAGAAGGAACATACGTGTATGTGGAGATAAGTACAGGTCGAGTGGATTCCCCACACACAAAACTAAAACTGAACTTTCTCCTCTGTCCAATTTCTGCAAGTGACGTTTACCAACACCCTTTAGGGTCTCTTTCTGGATAAATCTTGTCACCTCCTCTGCTCACAGAGGCTTTCACCCTCCACCTCCAACAAACTCTCCTCAGATAAGTCGAGGGAATAAACCTGAGTCCAAATACACGAGGCTCAACTTTGTGTGTGGAAAACAGGGCACATTTAAATCAAGTTTAATTCTTCTTTTCTCTTTTCTGTGTTTGATTGGGGGATTGTTAATCTTGGGAAAGAAAATATAAATGTATTTGAGGTTGGATTTACATTCTGTGAAGCTGTGAGGCTTACTATGCTCTATGGGAATTAGTAGAAATAACTCGTAGAAATGACGAAAGAGTTGGCAAGGAAGGAGGAAACATTTTGAAACCGTCTATTGGTTTTTAATTAAATTAGAATGAAACATATTGAAATGTAAATATCATGAAACTGAGTAAATTGACTTTGTCAAGCTAATGTACATTTGCGTTAATTTACCGAAACTAAATCCGTACTATCTTATGGAGAGTTGATTGGGTGCCAAGATGTTAAGATAGGAATTGAAGTAGGAGAAGCAGAAGCTTCTTCCTCCCTGAGCCACAAATTGCCCTCATGAGACGTGAAAATGAAGTCTGTGTGAAGTCTTTCACTGTGAATTCGAATTTGAAAGAGGACCACGATGGACTAAAGGATATGGGCTTTCATCCACCGAGGTAACCGCAATCACGTCCACAGTTTAAGCCGCAAAAGTAGATGTTCTGTGGAGCTGTCGACCAAGTAGTCATGTGGAAGTTGTAGCAGAAGGAAACTGAGTCAAATATTCGGGTAATGTGTAACAAGGTTATGGAATTAAGTAGCTGTGAATCTGAGAAATATATGTCAGAGTGAGTTCCCCTATGAGGGCAGAGAGTGTGTGGCTTTCTTTGTCTCATTTCCATTGGAATTTGCAGCTAATTCCGAGTCTATTTGGTGTGTAAAGAGCTTAGAGAGCGCTTGGTGGAAGGATAACGGAAGGATATAGTGGGGTAATAATGGTCAATAGAATAGGGAAATAGGGTTGGAAGTTCCATATCGAATTTCTAGCTATCCTAACAGAATTTTACCCTGAAACTGCAGAGATTAAGTTGGGCTTATCTCTGAGGTTTGGAGAGTACATAAACTCTGTAGTAGTATGTATTTGGTTTGTGTACCGGGTGAGACGGATTATTGAGGTAAGCGATATAGTAACAGTGACGAAAAGGAACAAACAACGGAAGAATGATAAAGTGCTGATGAAAGCGATATCTTAATGGAACGTCTGATCTTCCTCAACAGCTGCAGTTCATAATAAGCTATTCTTTATAGTCTCTAGGGATTTAATTTCACTTGTGGTCGACTGTGTTCAATTATACCATTCATGAAACACTAGAGACGAGACAGGGACTCAGAATACTTGGAAATGAATTCTAACAGCATGAAGACAGGAGAGTGAAAAATACTTTTCATGTGTCACAAACTTCTCATTCAAGTTTCAGTCCACGGAGACCGTTTAATTCTAAAGTAATTTGGATTTTATTCGCTTCTTTGTGTGAAATTCAATACATTTTAAATGTGATTAAAAGTTTTTCTTCGCAGGTTTGTCTTTTGTCTTTGGCTGGTTTACTATTTGCAACAGTAGGATTGTGCAATTATGCGACTGGTGACGGTGAGTCATCTTTATATGGAGATTTTGATTAAGTCACCAGAGATCCGCAAAATTGTTCGTTCTAAGGGTTAGCAATGTTATATATTTTTAGCTGTTTCGTGAGAGGTTGACGATGAAATGTGTTGTGTGTGCCATGAGCTGAATAAAGCAAAAGTATTTGATTAAGTGTGTAGTTGGATGTTCTAGTATGTTAGTTGGATTCTTCTTTTAGACAGGAACGATTTCTTGTACGAGTTCGAGGTAGGAAATATGTAAAGCAGATGGTGGAAAGGTTTGACTTGAGTATGATTTTGTTATGTGTCATTGAATGAAAGTATGGAAAGATGTGTGGAAATGCTGCATAGCAGTGTTTTCGTAATTCGGAATAATATCACATGTGAGACATTAAATGTTATTGGGAGTTTGGGAGAGAGACGATATGATAAAGTATGAAAGGAGACTCTCGGGTACATTAAATGAAGAATTAAGTTATTAATTTATACTTTTCTTTGAAGATATGATGACATGTAATGAGCAAATTACAGATGGATGGTGTCAGTGTAATAAAATATTACATGTAACTACTTGGAATGTGAGGTTGGAAGTTATAAGACTTGTGAGTTTATAGTTGGAGAGTATATCTGGGGTGCAGCGTGTTGTGTTTGGTTTATTTGTGGATAATAAAATATCTTGGATTGAGAGAGTTTATGTAACCGTGGAATTAACAGTTTAGAGGACGATTAAACATGTGAACATGAATTAATTGGTTGTTGCGAAGGATGACGAGAGATATGGTTGACCGATGATTTGTTTAAGACGAATGTGGATCAATAGGAGACGTTTTGGGGTGGTTGGTTCTCAAGTAGTTGTATGGAAGATTCCAGTCTTTCTAATTCAATAAATCTTAAGTGTAGTATAGTGTAATGGATGTGTGGATTAAGTTTACGCAATTTATGTTTGTAATGAAATGACGAAGAAGGAGAGGAGGTGCGGAAGGGTGAAGTTTAAGGTGTTCTTGCGTCAATGGGGAATATATGTCAGCAGTATATATGCAAACCAAGTGTTTCTGAATTCATTACGGACATTTCTGAAGGTTGGAATTACGCTAAGGAATCAAAAAGTTTGTAGAAAAGTCGATTTTGATGAGCAGAAATGAAGGAGAAAGCAATCAAAGTGAGGAAAGGGTGTTGATGTCTGCTCAGAATATGAAAAGCCTATTGATTGAGGGAGATTTGCATAATTCTAGTGATCATAAATTTTCTCCAGATGTTATGACATGGTTGATGAGCCTTTGGAAGATTTACAGAGGTGACTTGGTTTCTTAGCCACGATTTATCCAGTGGGTTGTGCATTCAGTCTTTCCTGTTCCAGGAAATGGTTGAGATTTAGGAAAATTTGAGTCTTTCTCTGGATTTGCAGAGAGAGAGAGAGACGGAGGATGTTTTTCCATCTAGAGATCTGTCTTCTCCCCATTATTCACTATTAACAACACGGAGATGAAGTCTCCGAAAGAAAAGTTTGTGGAGAAGCATCCCTTAAGTTGTGAGCACCTCTGAAGAATAATCTCCCGAATTCTTAATACTTAATTTGAATTATATTCTGGGTGATAAGTTTTAGTCGTTTTAATTTAGTTGTCAAGGAGTGGAGAGGAACTTTCTCTACGATATTTGGATGAGAAGAAGAATTAATCTGATTCTTTTGTCGCCAGTGAAGAGATAATTAATGTGTCTTATATAAATAGTTTAGAGGAGGTGTGTGTGTGTGTGACTAGAGAGATGCTTTTTATGTCTTGGATGATTATAGAGATGTGTAAAGTATATTGGAAGTGGGGAGATATGGGTTATTTGTTACCTGTGTACTGAGCTCCAGGTATGTACTTATCCGGTTTATCTGGATCTCCACTGATAACGATTTTGAATCCATGATCACCAGTAGTCCGAGGGACATTTACACCCGGAGGGTTTCGTTCACACCATAAAGCTTCGATTGAAACACTTCCAAACACTAGAATGCCTAGGATAATGCACAATGACACCACAACTGACTTTGGCATTATGGAGATTCACATGAGGTGCTTTCCTCTGCAAGGCTTATGATAATTAGGTGCAGGTGAGAATCCAAAGTGTTTAGGGTTTAGTCTGGTGTACTATGTTGTCTTACTAATAATGAATGTGATACAGAGAAAGAATAGTAATTCAGATATTCAGATATGATCGTGTAAAAGTCTCACTTTCCCGTTCACTTCTGACTGAGGAGGATTTCAGAGTGGAACTAAGTTGGGCTGAGTAAAAGCGAGTCTTTATATGTAATCCTTATGGAAGAGTTTTCTTCGTTGAATTTATAGAACGGTGGAAACCTTGCTGCCAACCACTCTAGAACTGTACCGTGTGTAAATATGTTTAGCGTGTGTGTGTGTGTTTACGGTTAACATTAAAGTTATTGGATAACGTGTTACGTATCTAAGAATGGCTGGAGATACTCCTGTTGGTGGGCTAATTAAATGTGAGATCTTGAACAATTCTGTAGGTCCGTGTGAGACTTTAAATAAGCTGTTTAAAAGAGTAGACAGTTAATTTTGGAGTTCTTGAGACAAGACGTTTTACATTTTGAGGGATTGGATAACTTGAGCTGTTAAACTGGATGCAAAGGCTTAAACTGTTGTGTGAAACACACGGGTGAATTTGTATGAAAGACTTCTTGTTCGTAGTTTCCATGAGTTTACAACATGACATGAATTCGTGAAGCCCAAATAACGCAGTCAAGGTTGTTTAGCTTTGAAGCTATGATGATGTAGTGGTAGAGGGAGGGAGGCAAGGCGTGTGAAGTCTTACAACTTTTGAAATGCATAAAATATAGATTGTGACATACAGTCTGAACTTATAAACCTTGCTAAAGTAAAGAGCAATCACCTATGATAAAAATAGAAGTCTTATATATTCGCATGTACGCTTGTTTTTCTAGCTTGCTGAGTTTGCAACTTGATTTCCAAGATTGGTTTAGACTTTAGACTAACTGCGAATAACGGATGAAAGTTATAGGGAAAATATGTGTGTTGGTGAAGTAAATCATAAATCACGGTTCATTAGTGCGTTTGACAGAAATTCTGGCTTGAACAGGGGAAGTGGTGGTGGTAGCGAAGATGACACACTGTGCAAATCAAAAATATTCTTAAGAAGACGATTACTTTAAAGACGATGTTGGTTTACTTGGTTTACTCTGGATTCTTACAGCTTTGTGGAAGGATTAATGCGGGTTTCAGCAAATAAAATAACTTGGGGGTGAGCAGATTCACTTGCAGTAAGACTACACAATACATCTCTGGTTGAGCAAAGAATGATGGTTCATTCGGTTTAGTAAGAAACGGTTTACATTTGATCTTACAGAAGACTCCCGAGGGATTCAGATTGCTCTGACAGCGTGAGAAAGGTGTGTTTGGTTTCACACATGGAAAAGGATTGCTTATTGGAAAGACGTGGTTGTTTTCGCTTTAAGTCCTGGAGATTTCTTTACTTTCACTTGTACGCTTTAACGGAAATTCCCTTTTGTGGAGTAAATTAAAGTGAACACTTCTATGTTGCCTTTTAACACGCGCAGAATACTTTAGATTTGCTGGGAATAAATCACAGGAATCGGTCTTTTCCAGATTAAAAGTAAATGCAAAATACGCTGATTTAAGTATAAAACAATGTGCAAAAGGGATTTGAAGTTAGTACAACGCAAAGTAGTAGAATTAAGTTGTTGTTCTTGCGGACGAATTACCCGATAAATTATGTAAGATGTATGAGATTGTAGCAGTGCGGCAGTGCGTAGACATGCAGAGAAACGAAGAGACAAAGCAGGAATTGTTTAAATCAAAATATTTTTTATAATTTATTAATAGTTTTCTCGAGATTATTGTACATTCGCGTGACATCAAGTCAGTAGTCAAGAATATAATTATCGATTATCGTAGACAAATATAAATAAATCTTCAATGGTTACATCTCCCGAGTTGATGAGTAACCTATGAACAATCTTCGTCTGCGTTATTCCGGTTAACTTTATCACTTGTTTATCACTATTCACAAAGTTGACGATCTGAGTGTTGATGAGGAAGGGGAAATGAAGCGTATTTTCAATTTTGGCCATCTCTCGCCTCCTCCGACGACATGAACACTTTGTATCTTTAAAAATTATTCCACACGAAATATCTCTGGCAATTTGTACCTAATTGCGTGGAAGATGTAATTTCTGCCATGTCCAATGTCATTGTTCTCATCACTAGTTCTGCAAGAATTGGGTTTATACCAACCACCCACCACAGGTTGTATCTGTCATGTCACGGCATTTTCAATTGGTTTCCTACTTAGTATAGTTACTATTTTGCGTACAAAAATAAGCAAGGAATATCTTAAAGTAGTGGTAACAAAAATTTCTATGAAAGGATTAAATAGACAGGGATCACAGAGGTGTAGATTAAGCACTGTCAGTCTTCATATGCCTTGACTTGCAAAAGTAGCAAATAAATAAAATCTTGCATTAGATAATAATAAGCTAGGACTTACTACAATTAAATAAAGAGTACAACCGACTTTTATATCAAACAACTGACACTAAAGTATTATTGGAAGTCAGTAATCTTTAAAATAATACGAAGATTGACATAAACATCATGCTTGGTGCCTACTAATGGGCAATTGAGTTCATCGGTGGGAATACGTTGTGCACTAAGTGAATATTATAAAGCAGACGCGACGATCCACCGTTAACGAGTTGGTTTGTAATTAATGGGATTGGGTGCAATACTACACTACAGGAGACTTACCTTTCTGCTCATTCGAGCTAATCAAAATGTTGGAATGCACAAGAAGATTTTGTACATACCTTGGATGACAAAAATTTACAAACAATCGAGTCATTTTTCCACCTGAAACACAGAAGATAAATATTTTAAAGCCAAACATGCAGTTCCGCAACAGATTTAACTGCATATATATTGTCTCGCTCACCCGTTGCCTAATCTCCTCGGTCTTAGTACTGACTGGTACGGATGGAACTTTGGCGAAACAGCAATACGCTTCTTTTTATCATACTCAAGGATGAATTTCGTGAGTCGGAAACTTCCAGCCTGCTCTGCAACCGGATTTACCTCATCATCACTTAAAAATAAAACATCCGATTAGTGCAAAAACAAAACCATACACCAATTCCATATATACTTATTAATGCTTGTGTTATTCGAATCAGTCTGCAATTCTTTGTCCGTCTTTTCTATTTGCCATGCTTGGAAGATTTCCTTGGAGGCCAGCTTAAGACCTTTGCTAGCATCAAGATCCTTTCCTTTCGTACTTTTACTGTAAATAGCTTTGATCTTATCCGTTAAGTCTTTTGCTCCTGTTTTTGGTAACATGTACTTATCGCCAACAGCTCTGATACCCAAATTCCGACATTCCAGACTTAGCTTGGCAGCCACAGATCGCATCCTAAACGCCTCGTCAATGGAGGAAAACACGGTCCTTTGATCTTCAATGCATTGCGCTTGTGCTTTACCCAATGCTTTCTCAGCCATTAAAAGTTGTTTTCGAATGTCTTCCACTTTCCTTTCTAAGACTTGGCAACGTTTCTTTTTTTCTCCGTGATTGTTTATTCTTAAAAGAGCTTCTCCCATTAGTCCATTTACTTTTTCCCTGTTAAAATTAATCGTAAACTTTAAACTTTAATAAATATAGCTTTCTCATTAAACATCTTCACCACCCACCTGAATTTAATGAGCTCATTCTCTTTGCCGGATAGCTTCAGTCGTTCTTCATTTCGCTGAAGAGCTGCGCGAAGCAGCTTTTCACGCAATTTTAATTCTGCTCTTGTCTGGATCTCTTGTTGCTTCTACAATTGTCATAAAAGGTACATATAACTTAACACTTCAGGACAATGATAATTTAATAGCAATATTTGATTACCAGCTGTGCTGCATCAAGGGCTTTCTTTGGGCTAGCCTCACTGGGTGTCGGAGCTGCAACAGCGTCAGTTGGTATCTGATCCCCAATAGATTTTAAAGTATTGTCCAACGACGGTTTCAATTTCAACTTGGCTTTAGCTTTTCTTTTAATTCGTCGACGGGGTTTCAATAAAGGTTCTTCTGCATCACAAGCAACTGCGATACCTTCAGTCTTTGAAGACAACAACGGCGTTTGTTCCGGTTTGTCTGGATTGGAATTGGAGGCAGTTAATGTACATGTAGGCAAACTTGGGCTACTTGGTTCGTCAATTACAGCTGTCACAGGCTGTAAAACATCAGCAACTTTTGCAATCGGACTTAAAGATGTACTATCAGAAGATCCTTGATTGGTTTTTTTGTTAAGTGGCTCTTCCTCAAATCTTGCTATTCTCGGGTTGGATCCGGCTGCACTCTTCTCACCATCAACGACATTTTCGTGTTCAGTTTCACTCAAGTCGTCTTCTGTCGTCGCTACACTTTCAACTTCCAGCCATTCTGACTGACAACGACGAATTTCTTCTACTGTGTCACAGGCTTTTGAGGGTTTTGGAGAATTCATACTAGTCGCTGGACTCGTAAGAACGTCTGGAGACGGTAGCTGGACGCTTTCTTGGTTGGCTTCATTAATATCTACGCTGGCGGTACTTTCGCTACTTAAATGGGATCTAGATGCTGATTCTCTAACGCTCTTCAAAAAACTATCTAACGAAGTGTGAAATGATTGTGGCAGTTGAACCGCATGCGTAGTTTCTGCAGTTACTTCAATCGGATTTTCAAACTGTACAACTGGAATTTCTGCATCAGAAACCTCATCATCGTCGTCAGAAGTTTCATCCGGCCTTACAGATATAACAATCCTTTCCTGTCTGGAGCCAACGGCGGAATTATTTCTTAACAGGCGGTGATCCAATTTTAGTGGAGTGTTATAGGGAGAGGTTGCAAGATTGTTGACGACAGTTCTCTTAATAGAGTACGGGTCATTGCTTTTTTTATTTATTTTTCTTCTTTTGCTGTATCTAGTTTGCTCGAAACTTGAATTTACGTTCAGAGCTAAAGTCGAGTCAAGCACTTGGACCGATCTCTTCAGTGCAGGAACAAGAGGTTTCTGGACAGTCGCAGCGTTTAAAGACTGCAAGGTAGTGCTATTGGTGACTGCAGTTGTTTCTACATGACTGGGAGACTGAGGTGCATTTTGTGACTTATGAAGTAACAATGAATCCGCTTCAAGATTGCTTTGTTGTGGTTGTTTACTTGCAGAATTCTTGGATATCAAGTTAAGTCTAAGGTCGTCGTTCGACAACAGTTGGACAGAACTGGAAGAATTAGTCGTTGTTACTAGAACCGGAGTAGTGCTTCGAACTGGTTGAGTATTGGGAATGCAAATCGTTTGATTATCGACTAGGCTTTTGACTGATTGAGATATGTTTGGTGCTGAACCACTTTCCTTGTTTCCGTGTTTCTTTTTCATGTCCATCAGCAACTTTTGTCGTAATAAAATGAGTTCTAATTCCTCTTCATTCTCTTCATATGCATCATTTTCAGGAATCGGCGGAGGGGGTGGAAGATTTGCTAATCCTCGTGGTTCAACTGAATCCGTAATTACAGAGACTGTTGGGTCACCTGTACCTTGTTGAACTAATGTTGTTGAAAGATTTTGTTCCGACAGGCCTTCTACCACAGAAGTAGTATTACTGTTATTAGTTTGGCTTGGAGCAATAGGTCCTAATTGATCACTGCCTGTGTCATTACAAGATCGATTTTTCCTTTCGGCTGCAACCCTTCTAACGACTTCCCTTAACTTATCGACTTCTATATTTTTGTACAGACTCTTTTCATAACCAGCTGCTGTAGAAGTAGCAATTTTCCCATCAGTCACCCTGATGAGCAAACCCTCTAAAGCGGCTCGCCTGAGTTCCAGCAGTTCCAACTCCATAAGCTCAGATTCGTCTTCAGTCGGTTCTAAAATCTCATTCACTACAGCCGCATTGTCTCCTGGCACACATTGGACATTATTTTCTGGAGGTATTTCTTGAAACGTAGGAATAAAGTGATTTTCGTGATTACTAATGGTTTGAGACTCGTCACCATCATCGTCATTTAGCAGCTGTTGATCATCTTCTTTGTGTGCCCATGACTCATGAGCGCTGTCTGTTAGAGTTTCTGCATCATCTCCTTGGCTCTCAGAATCACTCAGTCTTACATCATCACGACTACTTGAGCGACTTTCCTCTTCCTCAACATCTGATACTAAGTCAATGAGAGGTACATCCTTAGGTTCAATAGGCAAAATTATCACTTCATCCTGTTCTACAAATTCTACTTGAGGGTCAACAGACTGAACAGACGAGTCGTTATTAAAGACTTCTGAAGTTGATGCTTCGCTGCTTATTATATTCGAATTTTTTAGGCCTGATTTGTCTTTGTTAGCTGACTCCAAGTTAGAATCTTCTTTTCTTTTAGTTTGTTTTCTTCTTTCTCTTCTTGAGCTTGACATAGGAGATACTACTACTGGAAGACCCGAAAACGTAGAGTCATTATTGGAACCATGCAGATTTCTTTTCTTAGTCTTTCCCTTCTTTTCAACTGGAACACCTGGATAGCCAACCAATTAACTTCAGACAAACACAAAATTTATTTGATGAGATTTAAAGATTATAAACGTTACCGTTATTAAGCGCCTCATTAGCATGCGTTTTTTGACTTCGTGACGTTGCCGTAAGACTAGCTGAGTGAGATCCACTTGAATAACTTCTATGTCTATGAGGCCTTTCTTCCACAGAAAAGTGTCTTCGTTTTTCGTTTCTTGATCTGTCGACACCATCGCTGTTACGGCGTATTCCTGAGCTTTTGTCTGAATATCTTCCATGGTCACTTAGGTATCTTCCAACTTGGTGATTCCTGCTTGGTCTCCGTTGATATGATGAATATGACGATATATTACATTTTGAACGGTAGACTAGATGGTCTACATGCTTTCGGCGTCGCCGTCTTGCTTCTTCGATATAATTTCTATCATCCTCCTCATCGTCATCTTGGCCTTTAAGATCATGTACACTCGGATGTCTATGTCGAGCTTTTCTCTTTTTTCTTCGTTGCGTCCGACAAGAGTTATTCTTTCGTCCTTCATCCCCTCCTTCGTCGGAAGTTTGGCTAATTTGACTGTACTGGCCTTCTTGCCCATCTAAGATCTCCCCGTCTTCCACTTCATCCATACTTCAATCTCCTGAAAAGTACCCCATCACACAATGTTAGTAATATCTCAACTTTGTGCACAACTAAACTAGATTACCTACACAATTTGCGTGATAAGCAATTTGCAATTAGCAGTACCCTTCTTCAACTTAATTAAATACAAAAAGTTTAACAACGAAAGTCACCCTACTTGAAACCAAACAACTACTACTTATAGGTAATCAATCCATCTCACCAAAGCAGCTTTCAATCCGTGGCTTTAAAAAAATTACCGAAACGCATTACCTCCGCAACACTCAATAGGTACCTTTGAACCTGCGACGACGTCACAAACTAAACAACACAAATCTTAAGAAACGCCGTGTCTAAGAATCTTCTACACAAGTTACATCGTGGGAGGCCTTGAAGACGTCCTTGACACTTTAAAAACCTGGAACGACCACAAACAGCACATTCTTGGGGACATTGGAATCAGTTGTACGTCGTCCTCCAGAAGACGCTACTCTGAAGCACGACTCGCAGTTAAAGGTCGGTGAAAACCACTCTAAACTTTGAATGTATACGAGAGTTTGACCCAAATTGTAATCCGTTCGTCTGGATGACGACGCGTGACGAGGATTTAACAAGTTGCAGACAGGAACAAGGAGTAAAGTACACGTTAAATAGACTTACTTGATGGAAGAGAGTATAATGGAGGTTATTTAAATGCACAATGGAACATTTCAATTAAATATTGTTTTGTGTGAGTGTGAGAGGGATGAGGTGGAGATGTGCACTTTCACTGGCGAGGAGGATCGAGTTTAGCTGCGTTTCATGATCGAGTTTTTTTCCCGCGTCTTTGGAGGAGCCTTATCGCTTCTCACTTTGCCCCACCACGTGCGTTGTTAGTTGTGCTTAGGATTTAGCGTGGATTTAGAATGCATTGACCTCATACTTGACCAGAATGGTCAAGGTATGAGGATTTTATTAGATTTAGTAAATACTGGTGCATGAAATGACATGTTGGACTGGGATGATGGGAATACCATCCATGAGTTATTCAGAGGAAGATGTATTTGGTGGGGAGAAGTGACCGATGCGATAGTGAAGTGAAGGGGCATTTGATGGGGCATTTTGAGATGGAACCATTTCTAACAAAATCCTGCTATGATTGACATGTTATAAATGTATTAAATGACAGTATTTTAAAATCCTTTTTATTAAGTTTGGCTGTTATAAACTCTCTTTCTGTAAAGTCAGTGTACAATAAGATGTATGTATATATTAGACCAAGGTAACTGCTCACTTGTATCAATTCTCTCATGCCCCATGCACCTTGTAGTGTAATAGACAATTTATAGTTGAATTTAGTCATTATTGGGGAAACGCAAATGTGTCTATAGATTAAATTATGATTTGAGTAACCACTACACGCAGTCTGTAGTTGTATGTTGATGGTAGACTAGTAATAATGATACATAAGGGAGTTTAAATGGGTTACACATGAGTTTTAAATATGTATGTGTGTGGGATGGGATATAATAAATTCGTTAAATATTCTTGAATTCTGAGTATAAATATTTGGCGAGGCATCTGCCTACTTCTACTTTTAGTAGTAGTAGGCAGATGGTGAATCTCATAAAAAGTAGAAGCTCCAGTAGAAAACATTGAAGAGGATGAAAGCGACGGGGAAGATAACTCTGGAGAACTTGTCGATGACGTTGACGTCTCGAATTCTCGGGATTGAGTTTTTGAGGGCACAGGCACCCTTCCTGATGGACTGGAGGACCTTCTGCGGTTGAGGTTGGTGCAGTTGTTGGTCCCGTTTGTGGCGAGTCCGAGCACGAGATCGGATGCTAGACCCACTTCCATACGATGCTGTGTGATATGGTCGGTGTATGCGGAAACTTGGAGGGAACCGTGGGGATTGACCTGCTGCCCCGATAGTAGGGTCGCTTCTTGAAGCGAAGTTCCTTTGGCGAATAGACGGGATGGGGGAAAGTTGTAGCTCCTGAAGGAAAGATTTGTTAGAAGAATTAGAAGGACTAGATGGGTAATGTGAGACTTTGGATAGTTTTACCTGTAACTCAATAATCTCTTCATTGTAGCACTGTTCAGATTGCCTTTTGTTCGGCGTTTCGATTTTCTTCTGCTTGATCTTCTTTTTGGCCCTGGCTCCCCAGTAAGTGTAATTGACAGCTGCATACTCGAGGAGTGCAGCGAATACGAATACGAAGCACATGACGAGGTAAATGTCTATAGCTTTGACGTATGAGATTCTGGGGAGAGATGATCGAACTCCAGTGCTGATTGTGGTCATTGTGAGAACAGTTGTGATTCCTGTGAGAAGATCACGTATATGATAAGATTTCCATGTGGATTGTATTGATGATAAAGCCTGAAGGTTTACCCAAAGCAACTCGAGCACTAGTGGCTTCGTGATTGATCCAAAAAGATACCCAGCTTAGCATGACGATGAGTATTGAAGGGAGGTACGTCTGGAAGATGAAATATCCGATATTCCTCTGGAGTTTGAATGAAAGAGAAAGCCTTTGGTAAACTCCAGTTGCCAATTTCTCCTTCCGATCGTTCGTTTCGTAGCCAATGATGGTAAACTGAGGAAGTTCCGCATCCTGGACGCCGATGACTGGAGTGTCCTTCCAATACATGACCACATCTGTGACGGTGTATCCATCTGCAAATAGACAGAACTTTCATTAATCACGAGAGAGAGAGAGGATTGTGAGTACTACTCTATTGAAGGTCCTTACAACTTTCAATCTCAACCGTGCAATTCTGGCTGTCAAGAGGATAGTAGTGGAGATCCATCATGCACGCCAAGGTGGTGGTGAACCTCATGCCATAAGTGACACTCCCGTCCCCATAAAGTCTCACCATTTTGTTCTTCTCGGTGACATCGTGAAGAAAACTGGTGAGAGAACAAGTTTTGTGAACAAAAGAAGACACTTTTTGTATTCTCATGCAAACCTGTTTTTATCGTTGGCGAAGAAAGTATCGGGGACCCAAATTTTTTCAGCAAAGTCTCCAGTGAGGGTGAGCACTTCATCGTCCGTGCTGAAAGCCAGTCGGTCGTCTTTCCAGTACTGGTGAAGGTGCATAGTAATCGTGTAGTCCTGTGTGCATATGTTATATACATCATTTACTTATCTGGAGACAGAGGAACACTTGACGATAGGGTAGCTTAAGGCGATGCGGAAACCTCATAGTTATAATTATCTCTCGTCATCGGTGCACACATCGCAGATATATACTACAGGGTACTAGGTAATAGATAAATAGCATGCAGTTGGGTTCAGAAGTGCTTTCTCCAACTGAAACACTGTATACTTCTGTTGAGGGAAAGTATGTCTGGAACATGTAACGATATTTCTCTAGGACTTTCATGGGAACTGAAAAGAGGAAGGAGGATTTCACTAGACAAGGCAAAATTAGCTGGCACAAGAGTTTGAAAAGAACAAAAGTTTGGTCGAGCAAAGTGTGTGATTCATCTTGAGTGGGTTTCTCTACGGAGTTTTAAAGTCAGAGAGAGAGAGAGACTCTGGTTGAGGGAAAACCTTGAAAGGGTGAGTGGGGAATGAATGCATGTATTTTAATCCACACTTTCACTGGTCTTTGAGGACAATCAATCGATTACATAATAAGGACCCCCGAGATGCGAGTATTGGGTAAAAGCAATCTAGCGGGTTGTTAGGAGAAAAATGACTGTGGGAGGTCCATCCGGTGGGGAGTCTACACTACTCTAACACTACACAGAGTTCAATTAAAGGTAATGGCATGGATGAGGCATGCCGGAGGAAAGGAAGACAACCAACTTACCATGTTGACTTCGGAGATGTGATCAAAACTTGCGATTTGTAAATCCATCCCAACGTAAAGTGGGTCACCTAGAGAGAAAGGAGAGAAAGAAGCGGTGAGTGGATGTTCCGAGGCTCAAGGCTAACCTGCCAGCTTCCATGGATGCTCTCAATACATGCTTATCGATCTTTCTCTACTCACCGGCACCAATCTACATACACCTTTCCCTACCTATACCCCTCTTCTTCCTGTTCATCCTTTCCCAGAAATGAATGAATGAAAGAATCATCCGTGGAACACTTTACATGGGCACCACCAACCACACTCTCTCACCTCCAAAGTTGGGACGCAACCGGATGTCGTATCCCATGAGGAGCTTGGCGATAGTTTGAGTCACATTCTCTAACTTGTCACTTGTTCCTGATACGATTCGACCAAAGCAAGAGCTGGAAATTAAAAGATGAATTATTAGCTGGTTTATTTGATTCTGGTGATGAAAAGTACAGCTAATGAGGTGACGGAGGTTCGTAGTACTTTGTCAGGGCAAAAATAGAACTAGTTAGAGGATTGCTGGAGAGTAGGAATAGTAAAGCGAACTTACTTAAACGGTTCAGAGGGTTAACTAAAAGTAAGTCTCCAGTGGAACTCTCTGCATGTGTCTGACTTAATAGAAAGTTGTGAAAGCTAATGGAGGAAGAAGGGAAACTACCTCAGATGTGCATGGTGGCTTCTTAAGATTTATTTGTTTGTTGTAGTGAATACTCTAGATTTGTTGGAGAAAGTCTTTGACTATGAATAAAAAGCTTTTTCCTTGAAATAAATTGCTGTACAAATCTGAATCAAATCAACTGGGATGTACAATCCTTTCTCTCAGCTTAAAATGGTTTGCATACAATTTGGCTTGAGCACGCTTCTTGGATTCTTTAACTAAAAACTAACTGTAAGGACTTCAAAAGCATTTTCCTTCTCTAGTCTCGTCTTTTGAGTGTCCGACGAGGTTGGAAGATGTTGAGATTGAGAAATGCAGCAGAGAAATAAGGAAATGGAATAATAAAAGCATGATGGTTTCGTTGTGGAGTTTTAGTTTCTAGGATTCTTGTAGCAAATCAAAGTACTTAATATTGAACAAACTCAAACTATAGACAATTAGGATACTTACATTTATCTATTTACAATGTTCTTGTGATTTGTAAAAGCTATATGCAACATATGTTATTTTCCTCCGATATTCTTATGTATTCACACGAGATTGTGTTACAGGCTGGCAGATGGAAATATTTGTATTAGAGACTCAAAGTATATAACGACCGGATTTTCAAAGGACTGTGGTAATTTTTTTTTGATTAGGAATGCATGCAAAAGATCTGGTAGTGAGATCAGTATGGTTTAGTGGCTTATGGGTGCAAGAGATCTCCATAGCTGTGTATATAATACTGAAGGGAAATCGCAGTTCATGTGAATGTACAGAAGGAGTAGGTCAATCGATTGGTATATGTGCACTAAAGGAATGAAAGGATTGAGGATGAGATGAGGATTTTTACGGATGATTGAGGAGCGTTAAGAGAAAGTGGAGGGTCTTCAAGGAGGATAGTCTTCAAGTCTTTTATGACATGAGGGAAAGTATGGGAATTAAGAGGGAAGGTAGATAGACAGATGGATGAAAAAAGTGGAAATGAATTGTATTGGAAGATGGATGAATATTCAAATGAGAGAGATCGGGTGATTTGTGAAGAATTGGTGGAAGAAGTCTAACCTGGAGTGCAAAAGAATCCAGACGAAAGCCCAGAGGGGAAGCAGAATCATGATGACCGACAGGTGCAGCTTTCTCTCTGGTGGTTGTTTGTTGGAGGTTGGAGGACTGTGCACACTTATTGCTAGTTGTTTTGAACCAGTGCAACAATGCGAGATGTACTTGAGTAAAGAAAGAAGGACGAAGCAGAGCGAGAAGGAGAGTGAGATTTTATTTGAAACAGAGAAAGCTGCTACATTGTCTTGACTTCGATGTTGGTCTGGGTACGGGCTGTGCCCATGAGCGACACGCTGGAGGAATGGTTGGAGATGCTATTTGGAGCGTTGCTGTTGAAGAAGTGGGTGTTGTTGACAGGAGAGAGGACCTTCTACTCCTCAAAAGTGTTCCAGAGTCGCTCTCGGATTCTTCCTGCCGTCTCGGGATTTCTCTCATCCCGAAAGATGAAGGAGAAATCCAGAATCCAGCAGCAGGAAAGACCAAATAGCTGACTCGGCAAGGAGGATCGACGCAAACTCGAAGGAATTGGTGATGCTTCTGCTTGGAACATCAGAAGAGGACTTGGGTAGAACATTCATAGGCCATAGGGTAGCACTGATTTACTAATGGACTCAATCACTTTCTCTCTGTATTATTATCCTCGTGTATATAGAGAATAGGACAAACAAAAAATGAATTGCGATGAGACTATAAATCAAAATCGTGTGTCGTTGGTTATTGGTTTGTACAGAGTTCTGGGAAGCTGGGACTTGAGACTTGGGAACTGAGCTCCCGCACAAGAACAATGAATGAAAATGAAACTACCGAGAAGAACAAATCACGTAAACTGAATTATGAATCATGTTTTTCCTTTTTTGTGAGTGGAATAAAATTCACTCATACAAATCTCATGGACTCCCTTTCTACTCACAGCTTTCTACATAATCATTTTTTTGGGTTTAGAGGAAATGGAGAAAAAGAATTTCCTCACACAAGCCTTTTATCCACTTACACAATGAACAACTTCTCGTCTCATTCATTACACGGGTTCTATTCATACACCGGTGATTCATTACGGTTTAAGCAAACAAGCATAGAAACAAGAATTGGGCTTTGGGTTTCTATTTCACTGGAAGTCTTTAATAATTCATACAAAGTCTGGTTAAATGGTCAAGTTATCCGCAGCTTCTAATGGACTTTTCATGTTTATTGCATAATAATTCAATTCATGTTTGCGTCTTGTAAGTTATTTATGATGAATGCTTGTTTAGATTTTATATCAATAGGAAGGAACACAAATTCTTATTTACGTTCAAAATTCATGAAATTTTGATCCTGGTTTCTAGGTATTCATATTTTTACAGCAAACTAGGATGTATATTGTAATAAAATAATTCGTCATATAACTATTCGAATCTATAAACTGGAAAGGGATTGCCATATCAAGTGAACGATGTTATTCTCATATTTTATTCTAACGTAAAGTTACTCCTTACTCGTTTATTTAATCTTCCGCCATTCAGCTCATTCAGTATAATTTTGTATTAGATGTTTTGAATAATATTTATTTGTAAAGAATGAGAAAATTTTGCACCTATAATTGTAAAGACAGAGAATACTTATTTATTTAAATATTTCGAGACATTGCGAGCAGAAGTAACTTACTTATATGAAAGACATAATTATTTAATATTTCACATTGTCTCGAGTTTCCATCCAACACTCACTATCTAGACATCATAGACTTAGTCTATGTCTCTTTAATATTAATAAATTGACTTGCTTATAAAATAATAAAGTTGGGAAGCTCCTTTTAATTTACATCATACTCATACAACACAAATATTAATCTAAAATTAATTTCTTTTAATGAATTATCTTGAAGGCGGTCGTTAGATGCGAGTGATGAGACCGTAAAAGTTAAGTTCAGATAGAATAACAAGCACGACATAGTTGTTTCCCTCAGCTTTTGTTTAAGGGGTTGACGAAGAGTTCGAGCTGCTGCTCCCAACACAGTTCCCCCACCCGAGACCTCCACAAGAAATGGACACGATTACGTAAATCACCAGCTGAAAAAAATTAAATATTACCCAATACGGAAATAAACTTCAAATTGCTGTAAATTATTACATACCAAAACAATCAATGTGGCCAGTACGTAAAATTTAATGTTTCGCCAATACATAGCCCTGGCCAATGAGGAACTGGTTTTCTGGAAGGAGACGGACTGGGAGAGAAAAATATGAAAGTATTATTCTAATGGATCATCTTTTAAAACATGCCTTACAAAAAAAGTATTGTTTTTACCGTTGCATTTAAGTTTTCAGCCTTGTTGACAAGAAGTTCAAGGCGTTCGCCCCGAGCAGCGATATTATCTGTGAAATCGACGAAGGTGTTTACACTAGAGTCCAACTGAAGCAACAAAATTTCACTTTAAAATGAGTTACCAATGTTCTTCACCATGATGTCCTTCAATTCTCCGAGCTGATTTTCCACTCTTGACATGGCGTCCACTTCCTTTGATTCCGAATACCGTTTCTACATCAGAAAAAGTATTGTCAGCCCTCTCGTATAATGTGTTGTCATTTATTCATCGAAAAGCGCTGAAATGCTATTCTATCGTACCATTTCATTAGCCATTAACGAGGAAAAGTCGGAATTCATTCCATAAGGCAACGCATCTTGAATCCTGGCCAGTCCGTACGTCAACTCAAATCTGTTTTTGATATCAGCCAAGTAGAGGAATGCTTTTGCGCGCTCAAAATCCTAAATAGTCGCAGTTTGTTAAGATTATCTCTTTACGTTTTAAAAATTAAGATTTTCATACATCATCCGTGATGCAGAGGTAAGTAATGTTGTTTTCCTTCACATATGAGAACAAATAGCTCATATGTGAATACGTCAGCTTGGAGTTGTCGGGACCGATTTTTGCCAAAATTTGTTCCGTGACTTCCGAGAAGTTTCCCGCACACGCCGCATGTTTAGCCAACACCGTTGTGCCTCTGGCAATTACTGAAAACAGGATAGGCATCTTGACTTTGTGGTTGATCTGTTGCAACAGAAAAGAGTTCAAAATCACGCCTCCTTTAAGGAATGAATCAATACTGTATAGAAAGTAAGTATAAACCAAAACTAAAACTTACAGTAATTTCCACAATCAATCAATCAACGTGTCAAGTATATCTTTTGCTTTCACAGATCAACTGGTTTTAAAAATTTAAAAACCAAATAACCTGTAGCCTGTAGACTGAAAAATGAATTAAATCAGTCTCGTTAACCACCAAGTTTTGATATTCAACTTCGCTGTCACTTACAAAACCGTATATCCCGTCAATTTGTATCTACTGATGTCCACAACTCGTTAATCCTCTGACGACTCGTTACTTCCACTGGAAATTCTCCAGGCAGCCTGAAAAAAGCATGAAATAAGTCACTCCCAAACTAACGGATACGACACAACCCAATTGCATTGTTTAAACAAACAAACACTACTATACTACATACATATCCTTGTACCAGTTAAAATTAAAAATAAAAACTCACCCTAAGGAGTATCCAGTAAAATCTACGGTTGAGATTGCTAGTGACTTATCCTTGAGAGATAAAGCAATCTAGTCGCAGTCAGTTACCCAAACAACAGATAAGCAATGTGTGAGAATGAGTCACTTGTGTACTTTAATTTGATATCGATAAATCCAAATATTAGCTTCCTCCTCCTTCCTCGGGACAAAGAGCAACTTTGGACTATAGGTGGATGAAATGTACACTCAGGGGATAAAAATAACACTACAACCCAAAACCCAATGACGAACTACCAATAACAAAAACTTAATCTCTCCTTTAGTGATGATGAATTAATAACTTCCCCTTCTTGCTCCTCACTTAATAAAACCTCCTATACAGCAATACAGCTGTGTGGCGAGAGTAGTGGAGTGTTTGTTGACAAAACGCAACCTCCAAATATGAGACGAACATTGAATTCAAATGCAGCTGACTTTGGCGCCATTTCAGTGGAGGACCGTTCTCCCGTTGTTGGAGTGAAAACTTGAAGCTTGTGTGTGTTTGCGTGCTTCTTCGGACAGTTTTCAGTTTTCACTCCTCCAGGTGGATCTGACGTTCACGGAGAATAGTTTGCATGAGTTTTGTGGATATGATGAGACGCTGGAGAAAGTGCAGGTGGTTCTATTCTGGAGTTTAAGGAGGAGTATTAAAAGGTAAGGTGTTAAACTTCTTATTTGGTTGTGATGGGTTGGGAGTTGGGAGAAAGTAGAGGACGAAGGTGAAATTTGGAAATACAGTGGGTCGTGTAGGGTATAATTGGATCAAAGGATGAGGCTCATCGTTGCAGTGTATGTAAGACTCGGAGGGGATATCAATGTGGACGAGTACGGGTTTTTAATAAGACATGAGATTCAGGGTAAAGTTTCAGGGACAGGTTGACAGGGATAAGGAGTGGAGAGATCGATGGTGATTATGAAAGAGGTAGGAGTTTGTAAAGTGACAGTGGATTGGGACACATGGATATAAGTGTTTAATTGGTTAGAGGTAATGATTGGTAAACGGAGAGGAGTTGAAGAGTTAGGGGTCGTCGTCAGTGGTCGCTTATTTAAGGACACACTGGTGGACTGGTTTAGTTTGTAGGTTTTACTTTTTTAGTACCACTTGTGTTAGAAATGGTAGAAAAGGATGTATGAGAGCAATTTGGGATCTGCGCTCAGGTGACGTGTTTCAGTACTTGCAGGTAATTTAATGAGACACACATGGAATTTCAACGTGAGGTGATAATCAGAGCTTTCCCTGGGAAATGTGGAGATAGTGTCTGCAGAGTGGGGAAAGTTTACTTGAGATTGTTATTATTTAGTTGGATGGAATAATAGATGATGGTGAGAGATAAGGTGTGTTTTAGGGGAATGGAGTGGAAAGGTAGAAGTGTAGGTGAACGTATGAGCGTACAACGTATGAAATTACAGGTGAAAGTGTGCATAATTAAAGTAGAGTTAAACTTAATGTCGAGCACCTAGCTCGTTTTTCACTTTTGTGCTTTAACTTAATTAAGATGGTGTCTTGAGATAAAATAGGTACAAGTTTTAAATCCCATAGAAGTGGTGACTGAGCAAGTAATTATTTCCATTAAAGGCTATAAGATTACATAATGGGAAAGTTATATTACTTGTTAGAAATGTCATGTACATTCAAAGGCTTGGTCTTGATTACCTGAGTGGCTGTGTGTTGTGTCATATAAGTTTGTTGGAATGGGTAATGAAGATGCAATGTCAATTTTGACGCGTTGAGAGAAATCTGTAGAAAACATGTGAGAAATTCAATACCCCGTTAACTTTTTAGGATCCCCGAGGTAAAACACTCAAAGTCTTGGTTGGCTGTTGAGTTGGGTATTTCCATGTGAATTCTTATTTCATATCCAGCCTGCTTTTCCTGTTCTGTCATGGGAATAATAACTGAGTAACTGAGGCAGTTCACGGTAACTTAATAACTGAATTTTATTTCTTAGTGTTCATCTCATTGAAAGTGTAAGAAGAAGAGAAAGCGAGGCTTCGTCGTGATGATATCCGTTCGTCCATAATTCGCTGTAACGTTCATAGTTTGACAAAGTTTAATGAAGAGAAATGAAGATAGAGAGTCCAAATATTTATGCTGTTGAACCCATTCTCGCGTGTGTTTGTTGCATGAGACTTTCGTATTCTGGTAGACTTTATTGCAGACCGTGCAGAGGCGATGAGTGTCTTTTGGATGATGGCTAGTGGTGTGTTGGAAATGAACTCGATGACGCGACCAGTAGACAATGGTCCTTTTGTGAAAACTTTGTGTAATTATAATTTTCTAATAATGTTCCTGGTACAATGAGAGTTTGGAAGTGAGTTTGCTTGTGTTCTATAAATACGGGTGATTCCTCAGTTTTGTAGTTGCTCTGGAAGACTCTGGCTTTTCTGAGAATGAACCACACTCGGTGTATTCGGAGTTTTGGTAGTTTATATAGTTTTGTTAGCGGCTATATCACTGCCTACTGCCTGCGTCTCTATTTATTCATGCATGCATTCAAAATATAACAATATTAGTGAGAAACTCAATTCTACGAGAGAGAGAGACTTAACGCGTAACTTTGTGTCTCATTAAAGCAAGTAGCAAAGCTAGCTATTTATTACACTTAGTACAATACACAAAATCTCATCGTACATTTATTCATTAGGACATAAATCAGAAGTCACCTTCCTGGATCACACATATAATAAACTTTTCAACCACATGCCATCGTGCCACTCACACTCGGAACACTGTACAGACATCAAGTTTACACAAGTTGTAGTTCATTTAACATCCTTGCGTGTAGACTTCAACAACTTGGCATTGACATAACAATAGACAGACATGAGAAATAGTTTGTACTTCACACATAATATATGTACATACACATAGATTTATACACAATGATGAATATATATTGAGAGAGCCGATCGAGTTAAAGATATGTGTGTAACCTATTCAATACACTTAGAGAGCTAGGAAATGTGATCCGAAATGGATTACTTTTATATTATAACATCAAACGAAAGTGTAAAGACACATCTTTTGGGTGGATGGACGAGGAAGGTGAACATATAGATGTGTCCTTATAGGGAGAGTATATAATCTTTGGCATATGGGAGGTGAAAGGAGATGATCATAATGATAACGAATGAGTTTCCTGGACAAAGGAAAGTTTAGTTGTGTGTGACCGGAGGAGGAAGCAAACTCATCGATTCAACATTCATTCACAGGAGACTTTAGTTGTTAGTATGGAGGAGGTTGTGGGGGCTGCACTTAAAAATTAGAACACAGTGCACGTCTCGTTAGGAGTGTGGCCCTAAGGTGTCATCCCATAAAGGGTTGAGTGACCACTTGGGAGTACTACAGGAATTACAAGGCATTTGGCATTTTTATATAGAGTTGCGAATGGTGGCGATACTTTAAATCCAAAAACACATGGTGGATGATAGATTTGTTTCTTAGCTGAGTCAGCAAGGAGTTTGGGAGTTTTTTATGGGCTCGAATGCATTAAGGAGTTTGAGGAAAGGTGGAGAGAAAGGTCGCATTGTCGTATACGCGTTGACTTTTGGTAGTGCTTATCATTACACTACTGGTGGTGTTAATCATAGGAGATTTCCTTGAAGGAGAAATCACAAAGAGTATTGACACCTTGATGAATGTGTTGGAATTCAGGTGCAGATTTGGGAAGGCACGGGTGCTTGTAGGACAGGAGGAAGTAGCAGGTTCCAGGAATGTCGGGAGGGAATCCTTTCGGCAAACATTCTCTTGGTCTTGGCTCACATTCAAATCCCTCTGTTTCCATCAGTTGTCTGTGTCACGATCAAAGGCGAGGAAAAAGAAAAGGAGCAGTGTCTCAAATAGAGCCCATCTATCTAAGATACAAAATGAATGGAGAAAGATCCTCTCATACCTGTGAGTAGTGGGACTGATGTTGATCTTCATGGCCTCACTCCCCGACTCAAACTTATTGGCAAGGGTTACATTGTTCCCGAAGAGACAGTAGCGAGGCATCTTCACTCCAACCACCCCTGCCAGGACAGACCCAGTGTGGAGACCTATCCTCATCTGTGAAACAATCACCAGATTGCTTTTCCCCGTTCAATCAATCCTCATGGTATAGCTCAGTCTTACTCGGATCGGCTGACCATCGTGGGCTACGTGATTCCGACAAGTGCTGATCATGTTTAGGGCCATCCACGCTATTTGCTGTGCATGTGTTTTACTCGACCGATGTAGACCTCCTGCCACACAGTAAGCATCGCCTATTGTTTCCACCTACACGGTAAAAAGAATCCCATGCTCAAATCAATTAGCACACAAAGAGGATGTAATTTATCGGGTCATCAAGAGAACTCCTGCTGCGAAAACTTATAACGGTTGCGATGAACTCTCGGTTATATCTCGTTTAATGTAAGCCCACAAACCCTCAGAGAGCTCTAGTAAACCTTAGGTACACTTGAACTGCAAGTGTCTCCTACGCAACTAGTAAATGTTTCGGCAGACCAGGGATTGCCAAACTCTCCAATTAATTTTAGCCTTCTCTCAGTAGTTTTTGAAACATGTTCCTCGTATATCTTACCGAAATTGAGCTCTAAATACTTTAGAATTAATCCTATTCTGGGAACCACTTCATGTAAAGCCTGAAATATTTTATCATCTCAGCATCCATGACAAACGAAGGGTTAATTTAGCATGATCCTTTTGCAGTAATATTTGGAAGGGAGAGTTGACATGTATAAAGCGGGGGTAACTCCTGCGAGCTGTGCACTTTTGAGTTGTGATAATTTCGGAGGGTGTAAAGACTCAAGGAAAGTATTATGAGGGTTACCTTATAGACATCGAGTTGTCCACAGAACGCGTCGAACTGGGTGTACAAGCTCTGAAGCATTGTAACGACTTGCATGGGAGTGGCTGTGGAGCAAATGGAGGTGAACCCCACGATATCACTGAAGAGCATAGTAACATTTTCATGCGTCTTGGCCTCGATGCTTTCTCCTGCAAGAGTAAGTAATGAATCAAAGGAAGGAGGTTTTAATTGAAGAAAGTCATTGAATGGGAGAAAGTGCTGACAAAAGAGAAAGTATACCGAGCCACAAGCGTTTGGCGATGTCCTCGGGAAAGATGAGATGAAGGAGTGAGACGTTCTTCTCCCTTTCCTTGTCGACAGCTACAGAGGCCTCTTCAATACTTTGTCTCAGCTTGTCCATGCGTCTCTTAAGTCCATCCTGTGTGAACCACCCGATGACATCATAATTAGCCTCTAATAACTCTCTCGCTCTCTGCCTCCCCCCTCAATCCCTTAATCCTTCTCCAATCGATCCCATTCACCAGCCGATTTAATCAAAGAAAGCACGGGGAATGTATGACCTGGCTAAGCAATTTATTTCCTTAAAAGTGTAATCAACATCCTAATGACTTCGTGTTGGATTTCTTTCTTTCGAACTAAGTGTCCTGGACTCTTACTACTCTTCTCTTTGTCTTTTATTACACTCCCGGAGAAAGTTGGACTTTCTCCCTTTCATCGCTCCACACGAGAATATGCTCAGGAGGAGTCTTTTCTTTTACGACAGAGTAAATTGTCTCATCGCACACATACACACACCAGACACTCTCTTTCTCTGTTCCGTCTTCCCCTTATTCCTTGAAGCGGAGAAGTAGAAACCAGAATGGATTTTTAATGAAGGAAAGCTGAGGTCATGTCGGTGCAATAAAGCAAGGAGGAATTTGCCCCTGTTGTCCTCGAGTATTCGTGATGGCATTCACTTCAATAAAAAGTTCCTCTCAATAATAATTGTACACACACGACCGTCTCCTTCTATTCGTTTTGTAAGCTGGTGAAATTCTATTTTAGAAAATGATTATCTCTCTCCTCTCTCTATCTTTGGCAGAAGTGGAGGGGAAACTTAGTTTTCATGGGAGGAAAAAGAAGCTGGAACAGGCCCATTTGGAGACTTCACCACCCGGGTTCGCGTGTGTGTGTGTGTAACAGTCTACGGGGAGTATAAAGGATTGATTCATATTTAAAAGAGAGGCTGGTGGAGAAAGAAGCAATTAGGATTTAAGAGAGAAAGTTAGGCTTCTTTGGTGGGCGGAACGTGAAATTAATGCAAATTAATGTGAAGACCATTAAATAAACGGGTGGGGAGTTTACCTGAGCCCGTGACTGTTCTCCGACTAGGATGACATCGCGAGTGGCATCGTGAATGGGGATGTCAGAGATGAAGAGACCTCGGGTCGTCAAGCCTTCCAAGCCATCGATGAGAGGTGATCCGAGGAATAGTAAGCAGCCCGACTCGAGGCAATCAATCATCTGTCCCTTTAGCTCCATTCCCTGTAGGAGTCAATCAATAGAAAGTAAGGCAGCCGCACCCACAAGACCATCCTCTCATTTCCATGAGAATGCAAACGATGGCTGGGTGAGATTAGCACTGAGGGGGAACTGAATTACCTCTGCAGATTTGTTGCAAGCTCCGTTGTTCGAGAGACGAAAGAGAAAGGGCGTGTTAAGCCTTCGGAAGACGGACTCGAATGAAATGTGGTCAGTGCCTAGGTCAGGTCGGACGAATTCAAAGAAGTCTGTGACTCTGGCGCAAGAGGTGCCCTTTGGGACGAGGAGTTTCAAGAGACTTATTCCCATTTGGACAATGTTGAGGTTGCGATCCAAGACGAAGTGCCAGGGGAAAGCTCGGCTAAAAAGAGACACGGAGATTCCCAGGTGATGGGGATTGGAGGATAGTTTAATTTCAGAGGACTTTTTAGAGTCGGGCTGGAGGTCGAGGCTAACGTCGTAAAGAAAGTATGATGAAGTCAGTGGAGAAGTAGACCGGCACATAATCCGGCATGTCGAGGCATACAGATTTGTACAAATAGAAGATAGCACGGCAAGGAAGAAAGAACCCATGAGAGGGTCCAAGCTAGTCGTAGTGTACGCTACAGTGTAGCGATGAAGGTTGTGTGGAGTTGCTTGGTCCCAAGGTTCCTTAGTTGTTACGATTGTTTCTTTCATGTCTCCGATTCCAGCCATTCTGCGGGACAAATGAAATACTACACCGTTACAGAGCACTCAAAATATATTTTCTACAAATAAGGAGGGAGTTACGTGTAGTTAGGTATCAAGTCGTGTCTAACGATGTACAGAATGAGTGTTAATGATGAGGTGGGACTGAGGGAATAGGGGTAATAGGAAGCAAAGGCTAAGACAATTGGAAAACAGGATTTCTGTGGTTGAGGAAGACAACCTGAATCACCCAGTAGGCGCATTATCATTGGCATAATCTCGTTTACAGTTCGCATATAGGGCTGAAGTATTTCTTAAGAAGGAGTGTGTAGCGGACAGAAAGCTGTTTATGTGATTTATGTAGCATATCATTGAGTATTGTTCAAAAGGGTGAGTCGGTATGAAATTAGACCTTATCTAAATCAGATGGATGGACGTACCCTTGATTGGAATGCTTGAGAGCCTCGAGTACTCCATCGAGGTTGATGAGGAACTTTCCAAAGTCTGGACCAAGGGATCTGTAAGCACGCTTGAATCGGGATGCACATACCCCAAAGTATGCTCCTCCCAAGCTCCGTGTAAAAGTGTCCAAATCGGAAATCCCATCTGCGGCCCACCATAAACCAAACCAAAGAAAAGAGGAACAATTTTGTAGATTATACTCTCTCTGTGTGCCAATAAATCAGCCCAAACATTCATCTTCTTCCTTCCTTTCTCTCTCTGAGTTCGTTATCCAGTTTAGAATCACCACCACCATGCCACACCACCACCGCCACTTCTCTAAGTATACACCAACCACGAGTACGAAGCATCAAAAACTCTTTAGAGAGCGTAAAAACCCATCTCTCCCTCTGTGAAAGTTATTTGTTCGCTGGAAGGGAAAACATTCAATATTTTTGCATACTTGGAGAGCCCATTCCTGAGAAATACCAATAATATTCGAATCTACGGTCAACCTTCGCGTTCCCCTCTCATGATGAAGATGAAGCCAATGAATATTTGAAATATGCAGTGAAGTAGTAGTGGAAGTAGATAGAATGGTGGAGGCAATAAAAGTCACCAGTGCTCTGCGTGTATATCCCGTATGGTGGTGTTGGGTGGAAAGTGGCTGAACTTTCTCCAAATTGTTCCGTGCACGAGAATCCTCGCTTTTTCGTCTTCACTTCCAATCAATACTGTTAGAAGACTACTGAACGTGGAATGTCTCATGGATATTTGATGGGAAGCAAGGTCCCCTCTTTCCTCTTATCCTGTGGAGTTAATATGACTGATCCCTTTCAGCCTCCCCATCTTGTTTTAATTCCATTTGGAAGATCATCAGCATGTTCAAATATTGGGTGTGTGAGAGAGCGTGTGTGTGTGTGTGTTTGTTTAACCGAAGGAGACTTTGGATTAATTCGCAGGAGAAGGCACAAAGACGTCTAAGAGAGTAATTAACATTCTGTCGGAAGGAAAGGTGACGGTTGACAGTGGCATTCAAGGAGCCTTTTTAGTGGTGGTGGTAGTGGTATTATAGGATCGGAAGAAGCTCTGTGGTGGTGTCTCAAATTTCCTCTCCCTTCTGGGCACTTTCTCTAAGGAACTCATCTTATTTCTCTTTCGGATTTGTTGTAAAACGAATCTGTGGACACACATGGAGGAGGGACGCGAGGACTTTTAAAGACATGTGAATGTGTAGAACATCGCCTGCTTCCCATCTCAAGCTGTCACCCGCACATTCAACATTCCATTTCTTTAGCATTTTTCTCCTGAAGACAAGTTTTTCTATTTCTGACCGAGTTTCCTTCCTGCCCGCCACCAACTTTTGTGAAGAATCTCATTATTTTGTCATTTTCATAAATCCACACACCGTCAGCTATCCAGAGTAATTGGACAGTGTGCGGGGTCCAAGTGACCTCAAGTCATGAATGTAATTACTCTTTCCAAAGTCCAACGAGGATCATGTCACTTCCCCTTCAGACTGGGGGACTAAAGAGCCAGAATTTGCTCCGGGCTTACACGTTCCTTGTCAATCCTAGTAGTATACATTTCTTCGCCGAGAAAGTGTCTGCACATATACATCGTGTGAGTAGGTCTTGTCTAATACCCAAACCACAAATCAAGTGGAAAGAAACAAAAAGAGAAAAGCCTTCTTGTCATGCAATGTACTGTTGGGCTAGGACTCTTCATTAATCCCTCCAGATTAGATGGAGTAGCAACGAGATTCAAAAGTCATTCAGAGGAAATGAATTAGCTAAAAGCATTCCTTGGCCGTCCACCTGCAAACTCACTTACTTTCCTCACGAGTTTATACGGTGGAAGTGGTAGTCGCTGCAATAGTAGTGAACGTGGTGGTGGTGGTGGTGGGAGTATGGAATTACGTGAATGGAAGTATATGCACTGTAGATGTAAGATGATCACGGAGGAATCTTGTTTAGTTTCGTCTAGAATAATTAAGACTCACCTCCAAGGTGACTCGCACCTTTGAGTAGCGCAGCAATATCGTCGAATGGGTTGGTGGAACCTTCACTTAGGAGGGATGGAGCTTTTCTCACAGAAGAACTTTCACCTATTGTGGTCCTCGCTTTCTCGGCCAATTTAGATCTGTAGAATGAAATTACTTTTATTATTTCCACACTAAAGATAAGACATGGTTACTATTGTGTGCGTGTGAGTCTCTAAGGGGTGTGAAGCTTATAGTAGACCCCTTTGAATAATTTCTCTAAGAGAGAAGACCACCGACAGGGAAGACCGCAGGAAGAAACGACTAGTACACGGTTCCTTTATTCTTTCATACTTTCATCTCAATCAGACATAACGGAATACAAAAGGATGTGGAAAGACCTTTGATTTGCGTTTAGAGGAAAGAAAACTTATAGCCACACCCCCTGGAAGAAGCAGACACGACTCAATTCACCTTGTGTCTCTCGATAATCACTTTTGGTCTCACAATGCAAGTGAAGACAACTTTGTTCAGGACAAATTGAATAAACACAAGTTGTCAAAAGGGAGAAAGAGAGTGTATGGAGAACTTTCCTCTTACATCCTTTATCTACTATCTCCACGAAAGGAAAAACTCTGAAGGAAACGGATAGTTTAAGATTGCTAGGAAAGAATAGGAGTCTTTAAAAAAATAAAAAACTTTCAATCCTGACTTGAGGAAAAAGTTTCTATTTTGATATTTGCTCGCAAATAAGTCTTCATTTTATGTGGCAAGAGAAAGGAAAACAAGGGAAAGCTTTGCAACCCCCAGTTTACATAAAAAGCCAACACTCACACACACAGAGACACACACCCCTTGAAAGGACTCAGTCGGTTGTAAGCATCCGAACTTCTGGGTGAGTGGGTGCCTAATGGATTTGCAAAATCCGTGCGAATTCACACTCTCCCTGAATAATTTCTGAGGGAAGGCTCGCCCCAAGTGGAATTAAAGTTTAATTACGAACCTGATTGCGTCCGCAGCTGGGGCCAAGGCAGAGTCGGATGACTCCAGTCGTCCCGCAGCCTCTCGAAGCAGCTCATCCTGGAAGAACAAAAAGGATCGTTCATGAAATGGCAGAAGACAATAAAGGAGGTTCTCTTGAGTATCTTGTGATGGGAGACATGATGATGTGTAGAATATGGAAGGAAGTGGGGGAAATGACTGAGCAAGCAAAGTCTGTAAAGGCTGTTGTGAGTCCAGTGATGGTCTGGTAGTTTGGTATCATCGTTTGTCGCTGTTGTTAGGAAGAACAATAATAAACGGTGTGCGGAGAATGGTACAAGTGGCTTTATGTCATAAAAGGAACAGCAGCATCAATCGGTTTTTCGTTGTGGTCGCATTGTGTGCGAATCGTGGATGGATCAAAAGGGTGTTACGAAGCTTGGTTTGTGAGACGGAGGTCTCTAGTACACATCCGTCCCACGAAGGACTCCTTCCATAAGGAAAGACAAGAGTTATTCACTCGTGAAAGTGATGGGATTCATAATGCATGAGTCGAGACGTCTTCTCCTTCCCTCACCTTTTTCGGATCAATGTGAAGTCACAATACAACGTGTGAGGCAGTGAGCTTGATAATATATATATAGACTTGATTCTCTTCAAGAGCGATGCAAAATAGAGAGATTATTGAATTGAATGCGAGAAAATTTAATTCGAATGAATGGTAGATCAAACCAAGTGGAATAGAGTAATCATCGGCTGCTTAAAGAATTCTTTACCTTTGACCTCGTGTTATGAAAGACACTTGAATCCATTACGAAGGAGAGAGCGTGTGTAGTGGTGGGTGGGAGATGTACGGGAAGAGATTTAAAGAATGGGCTTGAGAGTGAATGGATTTCCTTTCCAAATCTACATGGAAGGAATGGAATGGCAAGTGTTTCTAATTTAAGGCTTTTCTCGTGTACATCCTGAGTGTGATGTGATGCTGAATGTGTGTGTGCTACGGTGTACATTGAGAAAGTACATGATGTGGCACCCTATGGTTTTGTTTGATCAATATACCTCTTCCCTTTCTCCGTCGATTTGAATGTAAGTATGGTCGACGGGACCCTCCATAACAATGTGGAAGGGAGCGATGATAACAATAACTTCTTTTGTGAACCAAGAGTGGTTGCATATCCACCTAATTACAATTCATGGGCAGTTCTAATTTAAGTAAGGCTAGGTGGTGGAGCGCATTGCGGATGTCCTGAGGCAGCTGAGCTAAGGTCACAAAGGAAATAAGTCGTCTTCAGTGTCTTTCTACCTTTCTGCTCCTTGGAGAGACTTTCAAATGCATAGCAATAATATAATGATGAAGAAGACTTTCCCTAAGCTTTCTCTCTTTGGATGCCGATACTTATTGTTAGTATGTGTGTATTGCTGTGTCGTGGTCGTGAGCAAGTGACTCGTTGGCTGCACTACCAGGCTACTTCACTTCTACACCAACATCTCAATCACACAGGCACCACCACCACTCGAGTGGAGGAGAGCCAAAGACATATACATATATTTTATATTGAGCGTGTGCACACACACACATCTACTGTATGAAGTACACTGTTCAATTTTGGAGGATTGAGAAAGGAAGGGAAGCAGGACAAAAAACCACTCTTCGGTTCAAAAATAAAATCCACTCCATCACTCACTTCACCTAGAGTGAGTGGATTTGATTCTTTTTATAGGGAAATAAATTTGAGCGAATTAATTTGTTTCGATAGGAGAGAACGAGCAACAATAGAGAGGAGTCATGCATGCGTGATGGAATTTTGCTTTTACATGCATTCTGCAACAATGGGGACGGGCACAATGCGGAAGTAGTCTGTACTGTGATTGAAAGCAGTTGTGGAGATTCCCTTGGACAATTTGGGCGAGTTTTGATGGTGTTCAATTATTATGAGACAACGCATATGAGAGAAGCCCTTGTGTTGGGGTGGACGAACATGTGAAAGTGCTTGTGTAAAAGTTCAGAGTAAGGGAAAGTGAAGCAAATGGGCAATTTGAGACTCGTACGAACCAACATAAACCTTTTATGAAGCCATACAGGAGATGAACATTGCCTTAGTGTGTTCCTTCCTCCGTCGGTTTATTTTTACACGAGATTAGTGTTTACTCTGAGAGAAAAAGAGTTTATGGGGAGTAAAAGTCACCCGTGACAGAAGGCAGAAGGAGAAATCAGAGCGCAGCAAGAAAGTGTGTTTTTAACCCTTGCAGCCTTAACACAATTCATGAGTAATTAAGTGAGCGTATGTGTGGTGGTTTAATGATTCGGAGGAGCTATGGAATTAATCGATTAATTCAAGGCGGGGCTGGATGAGCACATTCCAATCGGATCATCATCCTCATCATCGAACTATTAGACTGGATAGAAGATAAGAACCCACACAACATACACATCATGTCAGCGTCAATTCACTTGAAGAAGGAGAAAGGCGAATGGATGGAGGTTGAATGAGCGCATCACCACCACCACACTGCCACCGCCACTGAGCTCATCATCATCAAGCTTGGCTGGGTGAGCCATTAATGAGCCAGAAGAAGTGGGTAAGCGAATGGTGGTTAAAAAGAAAAATAGGATTATTACACTTAGCATAATATAAGGACTAGGCCATTAAAGAGTCACTTGGTGGTTGTCTAGTGGTGGTGAATAGTGGTGATGGATAATGAAGAGAACCTCTTGAGGAAGAATGAATGAAGGGAGGCTCTCTAGACTCTTGAGCGAACATACACACACACATAGTCGCTCTGTCTGAAAGTGACAATTTACATGGGGAAAGATGAAGAAGACACACGCACGTGTGTGCCGTTCCTCCTCCGGCAGGTCAGAGGTGATAAGACCGGACTGGTTGGGAACATAACTTCATTTGGATTTTGGAAAGATTGAGACAAAGTAAAGGGATGAGTTTTGTTGTACATTGGAAAAGTTTGTTTCTGGAACGTGGGAAGGAAAGAAAGTGTGAGGGAAGTTTGCGAGGAGGGCTGTGTTGGTATCATGTATATCTGCGAGCACATCTGTTTCTTTGAAGGAGGTGGGTGCAATGATGATGATGGGTGGTGGTGATGCGGTGCTTGGATAAAATGTCACAAAATGGGATTGAAAGGGTTATTCAAGCAAAAGATTATTAACTGGCTCGAGTTTTTCTCTCACTCCTTGTGGTTCATTCAAGAAGCTTTCACTCATGAAGATGATGGTTGTGTGTATACGTGTGTGGACTTTTGCAAAGCGTGCACAGAGATAAGAGAGTGTCAAGTGTCGATCCCATTAGCATTTTCTGGGACATTAGGAGACGGCGTGTCGATAAAAGGAAAGGATGAGGATGATAAGCCTTCTCTTATCTCAAAAGAAATGCGAGAAGTACAGGGGAACCACAGGAAGAAGCGAATTTCGGGAATACTTGGGGGCTATAGGAGTTTTGTGTGTGTGTGGCAGTCAAGAAGTTTCTTATGTCATAAAGTGGAAAGAAGACTTTCTCTTTTCTTCGCACAAACACACATGCACACACTCATCATTTCCCAGGCCCATCCGGGTGTGAGGAAACTTTTATTTCCCAATTCAAATTTGTCATCGTCGTGTCGAGTGTCATCATCATTCTCATCCAGGTGAATCCGGGTGATGAAGAAATCTCGGTTGCTTCGGGGCAATCCTTAACTTTGAGGAAGAAAGCCCCATATCCTTTTATACTTGGGCAACGGGCCAAAAAGTAAAACTTGAATTGGAGGCGTGTCTCTTAAAAAGACATTAAACGAAACCATCACCACACAGCAGTTCTTTTCCATTATTACATTGGATCAATCAGCGGAAATGAATTGACTCTCGTTTCTATAACAAGCCGAGTGAGTAAACTTTTTGTAGGATTGGGACTATGTGTATGCAGCAAGCTTTGCACTTAGGCAGTGTAGGTATATAAACTGAACACACACACTAGTTTTGTGAGGATAGACGACACAAGTTGAAAAAAATGGTTAGTTCTCTGAGCAATAAAATTATATTGATGGACGAGGAGAATGAAAGAATGGGGAAAGTTTGAGTACGGCAGGGACAGCGATAAGACTTTGAATGAGGATTGCTATTATTATGACACACGGAATTAGACAAGTTAGGAAAGTTTGTGGAGTTTCAGATTTAGCCTCGACCTTCTGTAGTAATAAGTGGAGATTTTTGCATAATAAAGTACTTTACCTGGGGAATGAGCAGAGCTATGATTGCAGCACTGAGACTGGACAAGTTGAGATCTTCTGATGAAGGAATGACAGAGCCCAATGTGTTCCCTCGGAGTAGACGAGGCTTTCCACTCCCACTGCTGGTAACACTGTCCTGCTTAGGAAGATTGGTTGGTCCACCTCCATCACTAGAACGATCACCACCACTACTTCTGCCACTTGCAAAAGGACAACTCATTTTGTGTATGTGTATAAAGATTCTATGTATACAGGGAACGTATGCAGGGAACTTTGATCACGGGTTAACTTGTCTATTGTTTTTGAAATGAGTAATTCCTCATGAGCCTATAGGAGACTCTTTAGGAGAGTAGATAACCCTTTGACCTGGTACTATGATTGGGAGAAAGTTTGGTGGAGTATCCTCGTGGAAGAAGAGGTCTGGTGTGAGACTCCGACTGGAGGAGTGAGCAGAGGTGCATGTGCTTCTTGGGCAGAGTTCGGGACTTGCGTGTATCCGTACTTTCTCCCAGCTTTCTCTACTGGTGGGAGTGCGACCTTTCTATAAAAATGTTTATAATTACTCCTAATTTCTCCAGTGTCAATCATACAAGAGTTGAGGAATGGAGCAGCGTATGTTTTAAAGCGAAGGCCTCAGCAGGGGTTCACCTTTGTGAGACATGACAAAACTACAACTGGTGGTAAGGAAGGTAGTCGAAGTGACTGAAAGAGTAAAGAGCTTTTTCTCTTTTCTCGCTTCGTTCTTCCTTCTAAATAACAACATCGACTACAACAAACTACTAAGGTAAAAGAGCTCGGCTTTGATGTATGATGGCTCGAGGAAGAATTGTACATACATCGACCAGCACAGCACGAAGGTTTCTCACATTTTTCTTCCCTGTGATGAAGCAATCGATTCCTTTCTGGAGGAAGTTAGTGGAGAGTGTGTGTATATAGGAATATGCTTCAGATGTTAGGTGGGTGGAGTGGAGGGTGGGGTAAGGTGAGAAATGACAGAGAAAGATTTCATTCGTAGAGTGTGTCATCATCGTCGTTGGAGAGAGTAAACCAAACAAGTTCTTTTTTATCTAAGGCAATTTAACAAGATATCTGTGACATTCATTGGGTCTGTAATGGGCACATTTGTTTCCTTCACTATGACACACACACACATAGGAGGTTGGGGCTTGTTTAAATTCGCAAATTATTTCTCTTCTCAAAGTTGGTGGAACTCATCCATCATCATGTCGGAAGCGAGAAACCAAGCACGTCTCTTTCTCGCTCTACCTGCAGTTCATTCATTTCTCTCCAACACCATCAACGACTCTATCCTTCTAGGAGAAATGAGTGTTGGGAAAAAGAGTACCAATTCACAATTGCTCTTGGTTAAGAAATGAACTTCCTCCGGTTCGGAAGCGAGGGTTTGTTGAAAAAAAGAAAACTTTTTTCCCTACAAGACTCGAGGCTTCTTTTTCTTACACACTCAAGATCATTATGACTGTAATCCTAGGTCAGTTGAATCGAAGGAAGGAGATAAAGAACTCAACTGCAGTGTGAAAAGTCCTACCGGGCATTTTACTCTTTTCCTTTAGCAGAGTAAACTGATGCTTAAGTAAAAGTAAATTCAGTGGAGAACATCGTGGAAGTTGTAGAAGTGAGTAGGTTTAGTTTAATGCATAGTAGTGTGATCAAAGGGGTGGAAGAGGTAGTTATAGGGATTGGAGAGCAATACAAGTTTACAGTGGATCGTCATTACTAAACTACTCACTCCGTGGTGTATGTATATAGACTGGTTTACCACCACGAATAACGGGAGTAGTGGAGTTATTACTGAGCAGGAGAAAGTCGTTTTGAAAAAAATGACTACTTTTTAAGGAAAGTGGGCAGCGGTTCGTGAGTGGGAAGTAAACGAGGGAAGAAGGTTTCATTAGAAGACGAATTGGATCAATTTTTAAAAAGGACAGGACCATGGATGGAATCGAATGGATTTGTGCTGATGACAACCTAATCCCCTCCTCTAATATTTTATTAAGAACCTACTCGTTCTTTGGTGAGAGATGGATGAGTATTTTTATTACAGAAGACAGGGCACACCCATTTCCGTGAAGGACTCCACCCTGGAGCTCTCCCTTCAGGATGGAAGACAAAAGTCTTCATTAAATGGACTCTGGTTAGCTAATCCTTTGTGGCGGAAATGAAGACTTCTTCCCACCGGACTGTGGGTGGCTTTAGTTAAGTCTCTCGCGGATTGGTATACTATGAGACTTTCACACTAACAACGAAAAGTTGATGAAGAAGAAGATGCTGAGGAGAAGCTGAGTTGGCGTTACATACACATGAAGGGCAGAGAATGGAGGATCATTCAATGAAGAGAAAGAAAGGGAAAGCAAAATATTGTTTGTCTGTGTCTAGATTGGATATGAAGAGTGGGGAAAAGAGTTCTTTTAGTTTTTGTTCCAGTTTCATTTATTTTCTCTTTCATCTGGTCAGAGGATTAAGAGAGGAGTTGAGAGGAAGTAAACAATTCAAAGAATAATGAAGGATACAAACGGAACATTTAACCCACTCAGTCACACCACTACCGCTGACCATGGTGAGAGGCTCCTCATTGTTTGTTAAATTGTTTCTTAACTTCCTCTCGTCAAGAGTTCCTGAGTCAACAATGTTCATGCCTTCCTCATCTAATAACATTCCCCTAATCGGATATTTGTTCGTGTTCAGCAGAATAATCATATTAATATGATGATCATCATCATTCTGATGGGCTTTCTTGTTGTTTAGCAGGAAATTAGGAGTGAGGAAATCTAGTCGGGGAGTCGGATGTATGCTATAGGGGTGTGGCGTTTACCACCACCACCACTACAACATCAGTCTAATATCCTGCCTCCGATGGAAATTGCCCAGAAGTGCGGACTTAGAGAGAAAGCAAATTAAACCGGGGTTAGTGAGGCTCGTTTATTAGGGAATTTCTAGTGTCTATATATAGACTGAATGGAGGAGTCACCACCATTAGCGTGGAGGTTTAAGCATCGCTTAAGTACCCACTAAGTAGCTTTACAATAATGTATTTAGAATGAAAGGGTTTTTATGAGTATGAGGGTAATACAGATTTACTGGGGAGATGGTGGACAGTGTGAAGAAACAAGTCATAGTTAGCGACTGGTGGGTGATGGAGATAATGACAACGATGATGATTAAGAAATATGAGTTTTCTTCCGTCCACTTCCACCAGTGGGGTATAATAATGTCCTGCGAATGAAGCAACTAGGAACTTGTACGGGGATTAAAGGTAAAGGAGATTTGTTCAGAGTCATTGGATAAGTGTGGTTTTTACTCGTTTAATTTGATTACATTATGCTTGTGTGTGTTGAAAGATTAGAAGATGATTGTTTGGTAGGGAGGTTCTTCATTGGACGTTGTTGTTATTGTAGCTTGTGTGTGTGGAACAATGGGAGGATTTGGATCATGTAGAAGGTAAAGTGTCCTTGGAAGTCAGGGCGAGTTGAGTTTACACAGGAGCGAGAGAAAGGAATATGGTCCATTAAATCCACTTTCTCCTGACTCCTCGGGATTACTTTGAGAGAGAGGAAACATTTTGAGATGAAATGTCAACGAAATCCACTTTGGGCCAAAAGTCCTTTTATTACCTGAGACCTGCAATTTAATCAAGTTTGGACGAATAAAACAAAGCTTTTTACTCCTGCACACGAATACAACAACCCTTAATTGTTCCCCCCGTATTTCCCAGTGAGATTCGCATGGTCAGGACTCATTACACTGCCTTGTGGTTGGGAACAAGACCCGAGACTTGGAGAAAGCTGTAAAGTTTTTCAAGAAAGCCTTCCTTTGCCTCTAGAGGTTATTTGTACACGAGTAGATGAAGACGCGATGAACTCATTGTGAAGCAACTCATGTTTGGAGTTGCTTTGTTCCACATGAGTGATGAGGTTTACCCTTGATGGTCAAGCTGCTGATGATAATAATATCGCGGGGGATGAAGATTAAGGAGTTGATAAGCGTGTAAGTGGATAAGATGGATAATCGATCAAAGGGAAGAACAACAAAAGATCTCCACCTGCCATCGCTCATGAAACATGATCTTATTAATTTCCTTCCTCTGGAATCAATCATCTTTTACTGGAGCCTCGCACACAACTAGGGCCACGCGAGTGAATGAAGACAAGTGGAAAGTTATAGGAGAGCGTTAGATGAAAGTACAGAAGCTTCCCCACCACCCAATGCATGCGCCGTTCCACCCCGCAAAAAGAGTCGATACACTCGTCCTTTCCTCCTCAGTCCTGTCTCAGTTTAAGACCTTGTACCAACCAACTTTGCTTTCTCCTGAAGAAATTCAAGAAACCCTCGTCACCCACTCCGTCATCCAGTTCAAAGTTCATCCCCAGTAGGACCACATAGTATCTCCTACTACTTCTCCATCATGGTAAGCAACAATCAAGTTCCAAGCAAATGCAATCGAGTTAGTAGTTAAATCACACGCGGAGAAAGTTTTCCCCTGCAATTTACATTCCCCAAACAAGGCTTCCTCCATGCATAACAAGTATAATATATATATATCTCTGTGAGATGGACATTCTCACAGTAATAAAGTATATATCTGCAAATACACGTGCCAAACAAGACTACTTACTATATATATACTTGTCATTGCTCTTATATGCACTCCTACTTCTTCTAATACCGCATAACTGCAAAAAGTATACACAAGTTGGCTACTACTGGAGGGAATATTATTATTAGACTTCTTCCAACAAGTTGAGATTTGAGATTTAATGATGATGGCAATAATAATACGACATAACTTGGATAGGTCGGTGTGTATGCAAGTTTTGTATTCTTTTGAAATTGGTTTTTGGGATTGTATTGAATATTATGTGAGAGATTGTGTTTGGAAAGCAACTTCCTCTTTATGCGTATCATTGATAGACAACTTCCAGTTCACACGTGTGTGTGTGTGTATATATATAGGGAGTTATAGGAAGGAAGATATTTCACAAGTTTTTTGTACACTCATTGGAGAAATGGGAATATTCGCAATAATGACGCGTATCTGTGTCAGTTGGGCTGCCGTATTGTGTAGGAATTGTTATATTTTATATGGCTCGTTATAAATTGTACGCAAGGGCATTGGGAATTTAGTAAAGTTGGCCGGTGGTAGTTTTTCCCCTTTTTATGGTGGAATGTCAGTTGGATGTTCGTGAGAAACATTTATTTCTGGAAGGGATTTATGGAGAAGGAGAATAACATTCAATACTCACGGATTATGCACGCCTACACGTAGGTGAATGTGTGAGCCATAAAGTTTAAGCAAAGAAAAATCAACAAAAAGGGTTTTCTCACTTGGAGGAGTTTCGCATTCCTCGTGTATTTTGTGGGAAAGAGTCTCTCCTTATACACTTTCTTATTCTTGATTTCCCTTCGGGTTTACCCGATTTGGTTTGATTTTATTGGAACAGACGTTTCCTCCTGACAGTGAGCATTTGAGCATTAAGCTCAACACAATTTTTGATGTGTGTTACTCTCGTGTATGATGTAACATCCGTCGAGAAATCACACATGATGGAATAACTCTACACGGGTTTCTTAAGTATATTATTATATAAAATGGAGAAAGCGATCATTTTGGTGTATCTCTTGTTGGCGTCAGTTGTCAGTTGTCAACCGGTGGTGGTGGAGGAGGCGACGATGATGATGGGAGATAAGAGTAGGGAAGAGAAGTAGTAAAAGTAAATTAAATGAGGTTCTCCGGTCTTTTAACGGAGGTTGTGATGGCCCATATTTTATTATGGATATCACGGGGTGTGTATCCAATGATGAATTACATCTCTTTCATCCCAAGATGTTTCCAATTCCACCATCGCTCTTGCTTTTATTACCAGAGATCGGGGTTTAAATTGAAAATCATTTTTATTCGAGGCGAAAGTGGGCTTTCATCTTCTGGTTACGTTTCATTGATGATGGATGACAGTTGTGAGAGAGACACACAGAGAGAAATACATATTGGATCGTCTTTGACTTCTCACGCGTAATGTTGTTGAAATAAACCACAGGATTAAATCTTGATTTCTGAGAAATGATAGAGAGATGGTATTAACTTATAGTTTTTTATACTGACAGACTAATGCTTCTTATATGAAACAAAGAGAACTAATGATGTACGTGGGTTTGGGAGATTCCATTAAGAAGATCAATAGAGAAGGATAATGATTTTATTTGTTTGGTTCTGTGTGCTGATGATCCTGTGATTGTTCTGTGAAACTCTGAAACTAGATTCTTCTATTGAACTTCTATATTGAGGAATATGAATAGAAGAGAGATTTGGAGATTGAGAGATGTTTGGTCTCATTTTTGGGTGCAAAATCCACTCTGTTTGAGTTTGTGATCCTTGACTCCTCATTAGTAGCGTGGGAACTATCTTGACTCCATGAGTCTAATTAGCATGACAGAGTGCGACTGTAGATTTATTTGTCTAATTTATTCTGTGCGAGTCAAAATCTAATGACCGCACCAGGACCAGCAGCAGTCACCGTGTCATAATAGGGTTTTTGAAGAAGTGTAAAGTTATGTGTTAGGAAGATATATATGTATTACCGTTGCATAGGAGACAAGTTGCGATTTTAATTTCATTACTCGTCGACTTGAAATTGCTCCCAGTTTGATTAAACTCTCGTTGAGCAAACAGATGAGATGAATCTGTGAGAAAGTTTTTAATTATCCATGTTCAGTAACTGTAGTGTTGGGGGCAGTGAGATTCTCTCTCTGTCACCATCATCATCCGAAAGAAGTCATTACGAAGTGACGGAGTGGTTAAAAATGTTTTAATTTCGTGTTGGTTTGTTTCTGCAGTACGGATTTGTGAACTACGCCTTGGAACTTCTGGTGCTTCGAAACTTTGGGGAGGAGACATGGGAGCGGATCAAGTAAGTCTTTGTCACTCTCTAAACTTACTCTCGACATGTCGGCGTGGATTAAAATCATACGACTCACTCACTTCATCATCATCATCATTGTAATACTTTATTTTATCACCCACCGACCCATACATAGTCCCACTTTGAGGCAGGCCTAGTTTAACAAACTAGATAACAAAAATAACACAGCCACATAGTCACGTTCTCACGTGCATTTGCATAACAGAAAATATAGAAGACATATAAAACAGTATAGGTGAAGAGCCTAGTGGTTACTTAAATTGTAGGCTGTGGGTAATGATGAAATATGAATAAACGACTTCAACTATACACGCCAAAGTGTATAAAGGCAGTTGTATAATGTGAGATTTGTTGTTTGTACCCTTTGGCATCATTAAGCTACATTATAATATCATACATGGTTGGCTATCCAGCTGTGGCAATTGCAGTGGCCACAGCTTTTTCAAGGACCTTATTGGCTAAGATGCTGGCTCCAACGTGAGCAACTTTTTTGGCTCCAAAGACTGCCACTTTTCCTCCAAGTTTTGCTCCAGTGGCAAAAACTGATCCGGAGGTTCCTAAGACAGCCTTTCGTACGGTACGAACCCCTCCATGGACTGCGTCAAGACCGCGACCTATGGTTGTAAAGACTTTCCATCCTTCGTCCTGAAATGGGTTTAAAAAGTGTAAGATGAGTTTCCTTTGGAGAAAAATATAAGGGAATTATGTAAATGAGTTGTAACATGCAAATGTAACACCAGGTAAGATAGATAAGGGAAGAGAGAGTGAGCAGAATGGAGGATTGTGATCACTTAAAATGTGAATATTTCAGAGGACGTGGTGCATAAAAAATGAGAACATTTTTCATGGTCAGCGGTATGCAAAAATTGAGGCAGAGTAAAAATGAAAGGGAAATGTGTGTGAGTGTCTCAAAAGTCTTGTGACATTTTGGTTCGTGTAAATGTCTTTAGAGACGAGGATGTAAAATGCTTTTGGTTTTATGAGATGGTTATTCAGGGTGAATGCTGTGTGTACAATCTGTTCAATTGAATGTCAGTGTCACTCACCTAGAAGAGGTGTGTGTAGTGTAGGGAAACTAAATAACTTGTGAGAGGTATGAGAGTGCGAATACATTTGCGTGAAATTAAAGGTCACGTCTGGTGTAATTTGATTGTATTGAAGGATTAGGAATGGAAGGCACAGGAGAGCATCATTGCGGTTGTCACTTTGGTTGTGCGAGAGTTCTTTTATAGTTATTAATTTAAACCAACAGAGTTGAGATTGTGTGCGGTGGTGAGAGGGACAATTACTACATTGTTCTTCACTTAATTGGAAAACTTTTTCGAATGTCTCTCGTTAAAGAGTTTGAGAGGAGTGATTGGAGACGAAAGAAGTGTTCAAGGGAGATTTGTTTCATGGGTGAAAAGTTTGGAAAACGGATTAAAATATGTGGATGTGTAGAAGAATCTTCCGAACCACATGAGACGGGATTTATGTTTGAATTCTCATCTTAAGAATGTGTGGCTTATCTCCGATTTGTTGGGGATATTTAGGAACAGTGTCTATCTCCTCTTTTATATAAGTGTGCCTTTTTGAGTGAGATGAACTTTTTATTTTATCGCCGTGACATTATCTTTCGTTGTGAGAGTTGTCAAGAAAGTTGTACTTTTTACCTGCTTTGGCTTCCTCCGTTTGTCTCCATTATGATGAGAAGGTTTTCTGGGGAAGGCAATGTCAACTTGGTATCCGAATGTAGACGAATCTCCGGCCAAGTTGGCTTTCTCACCACCTTTAGTGCTACTGCCACCACTGGTTCCCGTCCACATGGACCTGAGCATTTTCCAGTACTTGTTTGGCCCACTTTCCTCCTTCTGAGGTTTGGCACTTAGTCCAGTAACTCCAGTACTCTTGTATGGCTCGGGTTTCTTCTTGTATTGAGAATTCCACGCGTTCCAAAACTCTGTTTGACCGTTTGAATTCGAATTCCTTCCATCATTGCCACCACTATAATACTTGTTGTAATTTGGTCTAGAGTTGGAATGGAGTTCATTGCCATAAAACGGATTGCTGCGAGAGTATCCGTGGTTGCGGTGCTTTTTAAAACTCTGCATGGCTGGGGAGACTCTCGAGTCCCGATCCTCATTGTGGAAGGATGGTGGGGGTCTTCGGTGTCGTGGGAATGCTCCACTGCCTCGTCCCCGGAGATCATACGGAGGCCCGTGTTTTCTCGGGTCGAACTTGACTCCCCAACGGTTCTGTCCTCTAGGGTCAGGGTATGGGGGTCCAGGCATTGATGGGAGATCTAACTGACCTTCAACCACACTGACGAAAACACATGCACACCCCAAGAGCAGTATTACCTTGCCCATGATGACAGTTAAGTAACTGCAGTGAGGCAGTAGCACTTGTTGTAGGGAGGAAAGTGAGACTAGCACTGCAGAGGAAATGAGCGTTGGTTGCAAGTCTCATTTATCTCAAGAGAGAGTCTCTTCGTTATCATCAGGTTAGGTAATTATGCACCTACAGGGCTACCTCTTTTGTGCATCATTTCCTTCCGGTTTCACCCTCTCTACGATCTCTTGTGTGTGTCTGTGTAGCCCATTGCCATGAAATTAGTGAGTGTTGAGCACTCACACAATCTTACGAGATTACTCCAACTGCCCTAGCCAGTTTTGAGATAGTTGTCAACAAAAAAATCAGAATCCCTTCAGGGGAGCGTTGATGATTACATGAAGGATCATTTATTGGCAGGAGATAGTAGTATTGTAGTGGATTGTGAATTGTACACCAAGTAATCTGGCAAATACAATAGAGTTTATTGCTTGAAGAAATTAATGAGAAACGAATAGCTTTGTGAGATTTTTTCATGGAAAGCAAGGAAGTAAATGGTTATCAATTACGTATTAGTTGTGTAATATTTGTTTGAAGTGGTTTTTGAGGAAGTTGTAAGGGATTCACGAATTCACGAGCAGACACAATACTGTCTGTTGAATGAATGGGGTAATATTAGTTTTCGAAGGGTGTTTATGATTTTAAAAACCACTAGGCAGAATCCTTGTTATCCGTGTAATACAATATAGATTAAAGAGGCACCGGGAAGCTGCGTTGACAAATGATGGGTGTGTATTTTACGAATGATTTGTGGTTCCTAATGAAGATGAATCAACATCGGTAGCGCCTCAAACGCTGCCCTTGTTTCTTTGGAAGCTTCCACACACATACACAGAAACACACCATTCATCATAGGTACACGCCACAACTCACCATTAGTGAGTAGTTTAATTGAATTATTTTGACTGTAATGCTCAGCCGAGTGTGTTGTCTCTGTACTAATTAGGAAAGCAAGAGCTGAGAGTCTTCGTTTCAGCGGATAAAAGAAAGGAAAGGATTTCGGAGAGGTAGTCGTGCGACTAGACACGATAGACGCGGCTCTTATCCTTCTGTTCTGAGCTTTTGAGGTTGTTCTAATTGCTGTCTCTAATCGATATTTACCATTTATGAATGTTTATAATGCCATTATGTTAAGGGCGTTCCAGCTGACTCGCCAGTCTTGAAATGTGCAAGCAATCTGCTGGTCCTTTGATTACAGCTATTACGGGAATTACCAGGTTTAACTGCGTTAGGTCTCTTTCCCTCTGTGGAGATAGGAGATTTCAGAATGGATGTGGATGGTCACACGCCCAAGAATGGTGTGAAGAAACACTCTCCAGACCACTACACCACTATCTCCCTATCAATCCTCATTGAATTGTAATTAACAAGATTAATTCCGCCGAGTCCTCTATATCAACCAATTAGCTGTGCTGCTGGTGTGTTGGGTAGTCGAGTGTCTCATCTAAAAGATCTCTCGTCAAAGAATACATTAACTGCTTCAGTTACTCTTCTTTTCCACCGTTGCAAATCTTGAGTTGAGTCATCATACTGCACAGTGGGTATGTTTCTTGTATGAATGCATTCAAGACATTTTATACAATGCATATTCCGCTTATGCATATTTAGTAGAACTACATCAGCACCAGTACTGCTGCATATATCCTTAGATTACTTTATGCATCAAATTTCCATCTTTTTTGTGTCCAACTCTCTTCTGTATCGTATATGATTCGTTGAAGAAGTACACTCGTGTTGAGTGCTGAGAGTTGATGTGCGTTTCATGCAAATTCCCCCAAAAGTATTGCAACAATCATACTTTGTCATAATGTAAAAAGTTTTATTTAAAAAGAATCTCAAAAATTCGTTTCTTTGGTCATAAGTCATTGTCAGTTGTTTGTAGTTTTGTACAATTTCTCGTGGGTTTTGGATATACTTACATAACACGCAGAGTGGTGTTGCATGAGAATGGAAATTGAATTCACAAAAAGTGGTTTTTCATTTTAAATGATCTCTCATTAAAAGTTGTAGGATTTCTTGCCATCATATAAAAGGTTTTGGTTGATTGATTCAGTATAATAAATGTCTGTTTTGCATTCAGAATATTCTTTAGCTCTGGTTGCTGAGGGTGGTAGTAATTGAGCTGCAGGGAGAAAAGGCTGTAATACTCCTCTCGTACGGTTAGTTGGTTTAAAGGTTGGTAGGTTTATAGGAGGCTTTATTGTTAGGTTGTTTGCCACTCAAGTATTCACCGATTCAACTACACAAGGAAACAAATTACCAAGTCAATATTGATTCCAACTTTACCCATTGTACTGTGTAAAGTATCAACTTAGGATTGAAATCTTTTGAACTTACATTCAGTTTCGTGTTGAACATGATGTTCGTCGTGAATGTTTCTGAGGGTGGCGAGCTTGTGTAGAGTCTGTGACTTCCGCGAAGAGGTGTTCATTTGCTGGAAATGGAAATAGCAAATGGCAAATTAGAATTAAAACACTTTTATGTATGGGAAAAAGCTGGTGGCAGCTTAGAGGTAGACAGGAGAGACATGGTGTATGGTTACTTGTGATGCGATGAGTCCATTGTAAATGACGCTGAAGGGTACTTTTCTTAATGTATTCGGCACTACAAATGTCGCACCGGAAACTTTTCTTGGGGTTTGTGTGGCTCAAAAGGTGCCTTGTATAAGAATACATTCTAAAAAATATTTTGTTGCAGTGTTGGCATTCCAAGAAGGGTACTTGTCTGTCCTGGAGTTCGCGTTTTGATAAGTGAGTATACTGATGTTCAGTGAGGCTGGCTTTGCGGGAGAAAACCTTAGTACAGATAAGGCACGGATGATGCTTGCTTTTGTGCTTTTCCTTGTGGTGTCTGTTGAGATTACGTTTGACGGTAAAAGATGTGGAGCATTCGGGACATAAAAATGGGCCTCCTGTCTCTGGATTGTTGTTGACTGGTGGTGGCTGGGGACTGGGTGTTGTGGGAGTATCTGTGGGGGTTGGGGGAAGTGGAGTGCTACTGAATCTCCGTGAATCAAATGTCCATTCGTGGTCGGAGGTATTGTAACTGTGTTGCTCGTTAATTTGCTCGAAAAGAGGGGCAAAGTATACCGTAGGAGAAATGGGAGACTCAGGAGTTAAAAGATGAAAATTGTCGAAATTCGGGGGACTGAATGGCTGCAAAAAGTTTAAGGACAAATGTGGAGTGTCCATGTTGGAAGTGGTGGATGAGTATCCGGAGTGGCTATTAAGAGGGAAGGAATACTCCCTGTGAGATATTTGTGGCTGTGGCGTCTTTCCTTATCTTCGTGCTTTCTCTCGCTGTTTATGTAAATGAGGAAATCACAAGCTCCGAATTTGCATGACTGTACACATCCATTTAGTCTGAGACAAAACAAGATTATCATATCATTTCCTTCCCATTTGGTAGTCAAGAATGTGTTAAATGATGAATTCCTGTGGAAGTGAGTAGTAAATGCAATGATGGTGGTGGTGTGTGTGTGTGAGAGGCTATATCCATGAAGCACCTTTGAAACTATGTACACTGTGCCATGTGTAATATAACTGTTGTTTTAATGGTTGCAGGAAAGAAGCAGATGTGGTCATGGAAGGACAATTCCTGGTGAGACAGATCTACGAAGACGAAATCACGTACAACTTAATCGGAGCTGCGGAAAGGGTTCTACGTAAGTCCTCATTGCCATGCAAACGCTTGAATCCATCATAATCAGGAGAGGATGTACGGGGAAGATTGAGTAAGGTAGTTTGGATAGTAAAAATGCCCCAGAGTATTATTTGTCCGTGTGTGTGACACCTTTATTAATAATCTCCCACCGTACATCTCATTTACTGAGAGGGATAAGCAAAGCTTCAAGACTGGATTTCGTGCCTTTCTCATTTCCACACTCGTTTTGCATAGAAATCCCGGCGAACACAATCCTTGAGCTGTTTGGAAAAATGTTTTTCGACTTCTGTGTCGAATCGGGATACGACAGAATTCTGCAGGTGTTAGGAGCAACGCCCAGGGACTTTCTCCAGGTAAGTTGTTCACTTTCCCGTTGTTTCCTTTGCATTTGAGGATTTACATTTTGTTGCGTAAGCTTTCACACTGGAGAGGTCTTTGCATTTTGTGTAATAAAAGAGAAAGATGGTTGTGGTGGGAGGTTACAGCTTGTGTGTAGTAGATGTACTCGTGTCACCATCCATAAGTCTGGTTGGATCCCCAGGTCTTGTTGAATGATAGATTTGTGATAGGATTGTGCACAGTGGGCAGGTGACTTGGGACAAAACATATTGTGTTCTGGTGGTGGTGGTGGTGGGACTTTCTCTTGAGAAGAGAGCACCTCTGTCTATTTTTGCCTCGTGTAAAGAAATGTGCTGAGGTGGGCAGGGAGAGAGCGACAGGATTATTTGCTTTCCTCAGGAGGGTTTTGTATAGTGTTCACAGAGCGGAATGATCTTCTCGAAAGGATTTGCTTACCTCTCCAAATTACTTGAGGTCCATTGCACAAAAAGAGAGGGAGGGAGGGAGCGAGAAGGGCCAACTGAAGCGGATCAGTCCGATAGGAGAAGAAGGAGAAAGGAACAAGAAAAAGGGATGTCCAGGGATGAATATTCAAGAGATACTCTGTCAGTGTGTACTACACTGCGGGTAGTAATAAGGAAACCTTGAGGATTTACAATGGAATGTGGGGTGTATCGATCTTTGGAGACCGCAATAGTGTGAGACAACTAAAAGACTTAATGCAGACATGCAGCAAGAGAGAGAGAGATGGCCGAGGGAAAGTTGAGACAGTTTTGTGTGTAAAGCATCATGCATGGGAGGAAATGATAATAGTGAATAGGATGAATGGGTTTGTGTGTATGTGTTTGGTAAAGATTACCACACTGGGAGAGATCTGTCTGCTGAGGCAGTGGTGCATGAGGAAAGCTGTAGTATATTTGAGGAAGGAGTGTACTACTATTTGTCCAGGTAGAGAGAGAGAGGAGACGTGGATTGATTACAAATTAGAACGAGTATTTGCCAACCTCAGTTTGCAGTATATCTGACGACTTTCCAAGTTGTTTTACTTTGTACTTAGTCCGTTTGATAAATCAGGAGGAAGCTAAGTAGCAAGTACTCTGGGGAAGGTGCAGGAGATGCATGGAAGGTGAAGGCAAACATACACTCGTACAAGTGTACAGCTTCTCGTTGCTTTCCCCTGTCGTTGTTGCGGATATTCCGAGGACCAGACTTCCTCCAGGTTGAAGTAGATTTGTCTCAGACGCGATTTTGATTGTACTTTGTACTCCTCACACTCCTTTCTCCTATCTTGGTGTCCTGCTTACACAGCTGGTCTGGTGGATATTATATGAAACGTGCTAAAATTGCGCAAAGGGAAACAACCCAACAGCTTTAGGGGAGTGGATTGAGAGAGGTTTAAACTTTGAAGGGAAGATTAAAACGCTGAGCGTCTTAAATATTAATTCATAAGTTCATTTTGGTCGGGGAAAGTTGTGAGACGGAGGCTCATTAACATGGGTGGTGCGTTTTCCCCGAAAGAAATCATCTTAAAAGGAAGCATCATTCTTTACATTTTGATGGAATGGCTGTGAGTCGTAGGGTTTATTGAAGATTGAGTCTCGTGCGGCAGTGGTGACTTGGAGACTAGTAATAAGGATAAGAGATGAAGAAGAAAGTAGTGGGAGTGGGGAGGATATACGGGGGAAACGACTGAAGGGAATCCTAGAGAATTTTTTGTGAATGAAAGATTCATCGATACTCCCTGAGCATTTGGAGATTCAGTTGATGGGACTGGGAACTGTGGGAGTTAATTGATTACTTGAGTGCACCGAGTTAGATTGATCGCAGATATTCCATGCTCACTTCATGCTTGAAAGGTTAAAAGAAAGAAGGAATGCGTGTGGAGCGGAAGTGTATATATTCACGTACATCTGTGGAACTGCCACACTGCTGAACCAACAGAACTACAGCCGTTGCACACAGCGCTTTACTTGTTTGGTTTTCCCTTTGCTCCACTTCCTCCTGGGAGATTTATCTACGATTATGTCGTAATTGAAATGGATGTAAATAAGAGTTGGTTTCTGTGCAGAATTTGGATGCTCTACATGACCATTTGGCCACTATTTATCCAGGGATGCGAGCTCCGTCGTTTAGGTGTACCGTGCGACCTGAAGACGGGGCCCTGATCCTTCACTACTACTCAGACCGACCCGGTTTGGAGTACATAGTCATTGGAATTGTTAAAGTAAACGTGACTCCATACTACATGGAATCAATAAACCTCGGATGATGTTTAAAAAACGCATTGAACCTTCATTTCCAGGCTGTAGCGAGTAAACTCCATGGAACGGAAGTGGAAGTTCGAGTGGTTGCAAGTAAAGTAGAGAGTGGCATGGACCACGTCCAATTTCTTATTCAAGAAGAACCCTCAGTGCAGAAGATGAAGTCCACGGAATCCTGCACGTCTTCTGGACTCTTTCCCTTCTTATCTCCAGGTAGCGTGTTGACTTTTATATGATGAGGTCGGAGGACAGATTATTCACCAACCGTCAGTGTGTGTGTGTGTGTCTTGGAGTGTTTACCTGGGGAAAGACAAATTGCAATTAAGTACGAGTTGTGTACTAGTGTACACATTACATAAAGGAAGTTAAACAACGGTATATATGAATGGGAGGTTGTGTATCTCTGTGTTGCTACTTTGGAACTTTTTAGGTTGTTTTCCCAACTGGAAAGATTCCACTTTTGCTCCAGGGGAGAAACAGAACTTATCATTTGGGAGATCTTTTCAAGACGAAGAATCTGAGATTCGGGATTAGCCAGGGAGGGTTTCAATATTTCTCGAGCAAATAAATGAGATTCCATTTCCATAAATTGTTTTCATCTTCCTTTCTTTTCTTCTGTTAGCAAAGAGAGACACCGAGGCTCATTTATTTCATCGCTTCAGTTTTAGTTTCATGGGTAACTCTCTGTCTCTGTCTTCTTGACCCGCGACGACGACAGAGAGATCGCTTTTAGCATTTGCTTCCTGTGCGAGTCTCGCTCCAGGGGGAGATTTCTGAAGGAATGTCCAAAGTTCCAGAAGGAAAGGACAAAGGTGGAAGATATGACGTTCTTTATGACAAAGGCAGGCGTATTCGTCGGGATGGAATGCGAAGATCTTAAGCAATGATCTCATTTTTGCATGTCTTTTTGAGACGATAGAAGAATTCATTAAACTCGTTCAACCACCACCGCGTCCTTATTCCTCCAGTGTTGTATGGGAAAGAGCGGAGAGCAAATATTCACAATGTATTAAATATGCATGAGAGCTCGGGTTTTGTTTAATTGCAGAGCCCAAAATAAGTCCGGAGACGTTTTCGAAGGCTTTTCCATTCCACCTGCTGTTTGATAGACAACTTATAGTGAGACAAGCTGGGACAGCGATTGCCAGAGTCATGCCCGATGTCATGGAGAACTGCCACTTGACCCACATCGTGGAAATGGTATGCGTTTGGAAGTTTTATTGACAATTAAAATCCCATAGATACGTGTTTTATGTCTCACTTCACTTCTCTGTGACATCGAATTCCAAAGAATTGTGAATTTTTGCTGGTGATTTTGAGCCCAGGAAGGGAGTTTATTGGTAGTTTTCGAGTAGTTCAGTTGGTAAGCATTGTTCGTAGGATGTTTCATAGCAGGTCATTTCTCACACGTAACTTCTCTGGTTTCGAGCATTGAACAAAAGTCGGTGTCACTTAGTTTCTGTGCTCAATAAACCGTTAAGAACATTCCTATCCCGTAGGACCTGTTGTTTCAGAGGAATAAATGTCGTTGCTTTGTTGTACGTCCCTATGTGATGTTAAATAGGTACGACCCCATATGGAGTTCTCGTTCGACCACATCCTGTCCCACATCAACACGATTTACGTTCTGCGGACCAAGAATCCCGTGATCGCACCCGAATTTATGACTCCGGATATTTTGGCAGCCGACCATTCGCGTATGCGACTGAAGGCAAGTTCGCCCTGAGACTTGTTAAGTGTGGACAAAAAGGTTTTTATTCCTCTCGAGGCTAATTAGCAAGTAAATATCCCACAGGGTGAGATGCTTTACATTCCGGAAAAGGATTCCATGCTTTTTCTCTGCTATCCTTCTGTCATGAACCTGGACGACTTGACCAAGTGAGTATAAAGTTCTCTTATGGACTTCACAGTCATATATCTCCGTCAGCCACAGAGGAGCAGCAGATGCTGGTCATTTATTCATCCGTTTTTGTTTCAGACGGGGACTGTACATTAGTGACATTCCCCTGCACGACGCCACTCGGGATTTGGTCCTCCTAAGTGAACAGTTCGAAGCTGAGTACAAACTGACCCAGAATTTGGAGATCCTTACGGACAAGCTGCAACAAACTCATCGGTGAGTGTTGCCCCGCCAGCTTTCATGGTTTATTATCAAGTTCCCGTGTAAACTTGGAATTCATGGGAACTGAAGTTAACTAGCTGTGTTTCCTGCGTAGACTTATGAATTCATGTGGTGCTTTTGAATTCCAGGGAGCTTGAGGCGGAAAAGGGAAAGACGGACAAACTTCTCTACTCCGTCCTTCCAATAACCGTTGCTAATGAGCTGAGGCACAAACGACCAGTGCCAGCAAAAAGGTTTGGATGTGTGACCCTTCTATTCTCGGGAATAGTGGGATTCACGGAGTACTGTATACGGAACTCGAATAGTCCCATGAAGATCGTTCAGATGTTGAATGCCATCTACACTACGTTTGATGTCCTAACGGATCCCAAGAAGAATCCCAATGTGTACAAAGTAATGAATACATCCGTCTATGAATTTATGACGCTGTGTTGTGAATACAAAATGCTATAAAATGTTCCTAATGCCCCGCACGTTTCTTCCAGGTAGAAACAGTTGGAGATAAGTACATGGCTGTAAGTGGACTTCCGGAGCCGTGTTCATCTCACGCTAAATGCATGGCACGATTAGCCCTGGACATGATGGAT